>JAIUZE010021112.1:0-10067 GCA_022085475.1 Heliosperma pusillum | reverse complement strand
GGAGTTGCATGGAGTTTGGTGATGAAGGCCATCTCGCTATGCCTTGGGATAAGGCAAAGATGGTCATACTACATTCTTGGGATCTATAATAAGGGAGGAGTTATGTGAAGTGAGACGGAGTTGGTGGTGTGTCGAGTCTTGTTAAGAGGGAGTTATAAGTAGGAAGAGGTAAGGGAAGAGTGTTAAAACAACATTGAGTCATTTTTTTTGTTTTAATAGGTGGTTGTGTTTTGAGGGAGATATAAGAAGGTAGTGGTGAGGGAAGAGAGGTCATTGCCTCCGCATGCTATGTTTGGACTTGTGTCTGCCTTGCCAATCTCGAGTTTTACTCGGAACGAGTAAAAGTCCAAGTGTGGGGGTATTTGACAACACCAAATATTGTCGTGTCTAGTAGTAATTTTTAGAGTCTTTCGTTTTACTTTTTACGGGTCATTAGCTTTGTTTTATGTTAATTTTAGTTTTTGTAATAATGATAGTATTTAGTATTTTAAGTCAATTTTTAGAGTCAAAAACCCGAAAGTCAATAAAAGTCAAACCCGAAACCCGAAACCCAAAAACCCGGAAATTGGAGTGGGCTAACAATGAATCATCAAGGCATGAAGACCAAACCCAATGGGTCAATGGAAGTCAAGGTGGGGACCAAAAGTCCATGGGCCAACGAAAGTGAAGAAGGAAAGCAAGGGAAAAACGGGCAGTGCTCGACGCAGCCTGCGTCATCACAACGCAGCCTGCGTCAGCACGACGCAGCCTGCGTCGTAGGACGCATCCTGCGTCCTTTCTCAGCACGGGATTTCTTCATTTTCTCGTCTTGTCTTTTGGAAGCCCACCTTTCAAGGCCCCTAGGTTTGCGGACCAAGGGTATATAAGAAGAAAACTGAAGAGAGAGAAGGAGCCAAGCATACAACATTGAAACATCATATTTTCCTTAGAATTTCTCTACATTATTCTTCAACTTTGGCTCTTGTAATTTGGTTTTATTTAGAAATTGGTTGTAATATGAAGACTATGGGTAGCTAATCTTTTCATTACTTGGTGTAATTTGAACAAGTTCACACCTTTAGCAATTGTATGACTCTATAATCCTCTTCCTCTTTATTTAATGCAATTTGTTAATGTTAATCTTTTATGTTGAGTGAATGAATGTTTGGTTTGACTAGCTTGACATTTTGTTTACTTGATAAATGCTTGTTCTTGGTAGGAATTGTCACCCTATGCTTGAATGTATGAAGTAGACTTGAAAGGTTTCATCTTTGGTTTAAAAGTTTGAGTCTTTTGGGAAATAAATTGTATGTTGTGTGATTTTTACATGGTTTAATGTTGAATTGCATAATTCTAGCTTAATCCTTTGGTTGAATGCTTAAAGCTTACTCCTTTGTTTATGCTTATGTTTTAATAAGTGTGGATTTAGTTGTAAAGGGTCAAGTTTGGGTGGTTTAATTCATGTTGACTATTTCTTAGGAGGTAGTATTAGATAAATAAGAGGAGAGTTAGAAAGGAGTCATCTTTGCTAATTGTTGTGTTACTTGGGATAGTTACACTAAGTATTTTCTCACATATTTGATTACTTGCATTGAAGATGTTTGTGCTAGTGCCTAAACTAGAATCTCATGTTTCATGTTAACTCATCTTTATATCCAAATTCCCCCATTTATGTTTTCCTACACGTTTGCCATTGTGAATATCATAGTTTGTAATTAATTTAAGTCTTCGTTTTAATTAGTGTCTTAAGTAGCAATTAGTGTTTTAATTGGTGATTAGATTCGTTAGTTTTGTTAATTAATATTTTGCAAGAGTCTAGATTAGATAATTTTAGCTAATACCGCTTTCCCTTGCGTTCGATCCTTTTTCTTACCCTTACTACCCTTTTCATTTAGGTTGGTTTGAGTCTAGATTTGGTTTTATAAATTGTTATTTGGCCTAGCTAATTTGCGGAATTAACGACACCGTATTTTAGCCTTGTCAATCACGATGAAGTTGGTAGGAAGATCTACAAGAATTCGACATCACTAAATCTACTAATAAACCAAATCCTCAAGAGAATGCAATTTACCCAATTTGCAACTCATCATTTTCAATCATCAGAAATCCTACAAAACTATTCCATAATCACGAAACTTCGAGTAACAAATCCCAATTATTCGAATCCAATTAGAATCTACTAAGGTCCATCGGCACGGTAGATTCCACAACTAACAATCCACATGAAATATTTATTACACACTCTAATCTTCTTAGTTTCATCAAAACTCTTACTAGAAACTACCAACAAAATATTTATCTATGGAAACATGATCGCTAACAACCACAAGGTAAAGGACTTACCATGAAATCCTTTAATCCAGTTTACTTCAAACTCATTATCCTAAATTTACAATGAACTTTCTCATCCCCGAAAATCAAAACACAATCCACGCAACCAAACATAATTATCTAAGCACCAACTAGTCTCATCCAAAGTCTCACGACAAGGGAAAATCCACAATCCATTATCGCTTATAAGAATTCTTTAATACGCCATAACATCCTTAATTTGATCATTACTACGCTCGAAACCTCAAATATAAATAGTCACCTTAGCAAACTACGGAGGTTACTAATCCTCAAGATGAATGGGTTCACCATTCTATCTCTATATACCGTAACAACTGAGCACTCACTATCCAAAGCTTGCAACGAACATTTCTCAATCTCAAACTATGATTCCTTAAGAATAAAAGAGAATTACTAATTCCAAACCACAAATGACCAATCACTTGGAAATCAGACAACCATTCAAATCACCTATTTCATCTAAAACTCAAAATGAATCGATTTTCATTGATGACAAAACTCCTCAAACTTTGGGTACCAACTCAATTACCCTAAAGCAAAGTCTCTTTTAGAATCCACCAATTAAAGACATCAAATTCCCAAATGATATCCCAAACAACCGATATAATACTCCACAACAACGAATTTCATCTCGCTCAACTTGATTCCCAAAATAGCAATACACTAGCAAGCTCAATAAATGAATTCACCAAGAGAGTACAATACCACCAACAAATTCATCCTAAGGTTTAAATCCCAATCCTATTCATGTTCAAAATCAACACGAAGCTAGCTAACAACCCTAGCTATCACACCAGAGGAAAGACAACGTCACCATGAAACTGGAAACGATAGGAATTTTCAAGGGAAACACGAACGCGATAAGATCGGACAAAAATTAGAGGGACGCTAGAGGCAGGGAGCCAAAAGCTAGATATTGGATAGATATAGCCATGAAGATAGCCAGGCAAAGGAAAAGATAAGAGAAAACATTTTCCTAGGAATAAGGTTTAGTAGGAACTTGCATGAAAGAAAATGGAAAGGAATAATGGTACGAGTAAAAGTTTAAGGTTTAATCCACAAAATATCTCCTTTCAGACTTAGGGCGATAGTAAAACAACTTAATTATTCCTTTACAAATGCCTCTTACAAGGAACCGTCATACCGCGTACAATCATCAAAGTAAGGCACACCTAGATTTGATAAATCGACTACAACCCAATTCATCCATCCTTTTATATCTCACGGAATCCCAAATGCGGAATTGCAACTCAAGTATAATAACATTCCTTTAGCTCAAATATTCAACACAACCTCAAATGTTTCTTTAACTGAAGGACTAACAAATACTCTCTTATACTCGGTCATTTTCGAGTCTATAGCCCACGAGTTCATTATTATCAAAGTACAACCTCAAGTCAAACATCATCATTAACGTCCCAAAGTATTTCCATCATAACTCACATCATCGAATCTTGCTCATATCTATAATCCTCAAGTAATATGGTTCAACTTACAACGAAACCTTACTACTTCAAACGAGTCTCCGATACCATAAGATAAGATCACATCTTTAAGTCCAAGAACTATAGCCAAAAGCTTTTCCACCGAGCCTATACTCACAAACACACAATAAGATACCACAAGACGTCACTTAACCTCAAAAGTATTTCGCACCTCAAGATATCATTCATAGCTTCCTATTTACACCAATTAGATCTATCATAAGCATGGTCTTCAAAACATTACTAAACTTCTAAGTCCAAAAGACTAAATTACTAATGAGTTAAGAAGTCATAGCCAACTCATTAAACCTTACACCATCGAATATCATGAACTATTTACACACAAGTCATGACAAGCATCAAGCATTAACATCATCAAACTTATCTTACTACCTTTCCTTAGAGTTACAACGAATCATCAATATAGGGTGAATTTAGATCTACACCATTTACCTCAAATCCCAAATTCATTCTAACCAACACTAACATTCCACAAATTTCGAAGTTCTTCCAACCAAGTATAATATACCACAAACAAATGGGTATGGCATCCACAAAAATGTTACAAGCGGAAGGTAAGGATACCAATGGTAAGATGGAGGAACTATTAAGAGTAATTTCCAAGAGGCAAACAAGATGGAAGAGAAAGAAGCACCTAGATAGAAGAAAGAGAGCATAATACATTAAGGATGAGAGAATTCATAGATGAGGAAGAAATACACTTCAATTAGGCTTGTCAATCTTCAAATCTTAGGTAGAGAATATTCCTTCTAGGTAACACAATGATCCACCTTAAGACGGTAGATATAAATAAAGATAACATCACTCAAAACAATCAACAAACAAGTTAGAACCTAACAAACATCAAGTACACCAAAGACTACCAACTTAGGTCCTTAAGTCTACCCATCTCTCATGTATTATTTCAAGGTCAAGTGATTTAAGTTTAGGGTTCACGTGTGTGCGTCGGGAGCGTTTTTATTTAAAGCTCTGGATACCAAACTTGACCAACCCTCGCGAATGCGGAAATATAAAACAAAACAAGCATGTGGGAATCTATATAGCGGAGAATATGAAGTTTTAACAAACAGTTTATACATGCAAGGAAAGAATCGAAGGGAGTGTCAAAATATTACAACACTAAAAAGTACGAATTTATACTATTATCATGTAGACGAAAGTACTCTCCAAAATGTTAGCAACAAAAAGAAAAAGTGCTTAGCAAACTAGCTAAAAATCGTTTCTAGAGGTGTTTCATCCAGGGACAACGCCCGCTAGCTCACACCCGCACCCAAAATACCACAAGCAAAAAGCC
Source organism: Heliosperma pusillum (assembly GCA_022085475.1). Classification (NCBI taxonomy): domain Eukaryota; kingdom Viridiplantae; phylum Streptophyta; class Magnoliopsida; order Caryophyllales; family Caryophyllaceae; genus Heliosperma; species Heliosperma pusillum. The sequence goes on along the minus strand of JAIUZE010021112.1, from coordinate 4,937 downwards.
ATCCAATCAAGCAACCTGTTCATCCATGAAAAACATGAACGCCACAGTCAGTGGGGAGTAACTCCGGGTTCTCCCAGCCATATCACCTTTAACGTACATATAAGGAAATACAAAAGTAAAATCATGCATATATCGATATACATGTGAGATACAATAAGAATAGATAGGCAATTCTATAGAAAATGATAAGAGCATATGTTAATACAAAATCCGAATCCATCTGTTATACAAAGACTCGGGAAAGACACTCTTAGGCAACCGAATACGCTCACTAGGGCTTGCATCTCACCGTGAGCGGTATAAGATTGATAAGATTGAGACTCGACAAACAAACCAAGTCAAGTCATGTGATGATCACAAAGAATCCAACATATTATCATCCAATCACGAACCAAGACATTGACGGTGTCCAATCATGCAATGACCATGAACAATATCATGAAATCACGCATTCAAAGACGACGGTGCCTAATCATGCAATGACCATGAATAATATCATGAAATCACGCATTCAAAGAACGACGACTCAAAGACGACAACTCTCACGGTAAATGAAACGCAATAGCATCGTGTACATGGCAAGTATGATTAAAAGGACATCCACGGGATCACATTTCTCCTGAACGCATACACGATGACATTTTCGATATGTAGGACTAATAGTTCCTCCTGGTAGCACGACGATATAAATATATATCCGGTCCTAGTCTAAACCTGGCCAGCCTCTCGGAATAAACGTGTTCCGATTCGACATGCGATAAAACGTTTCGCATCCAAGACTCGGTCAATCATAGACGCCGAGTACCCCAAATTCGGTAGATCAATTCACGAAAGAGGCGGAAAAGAGCACAAGCCACATAACAAGCGGTACGCTACATGCAAATAACACCACCTCGCAAGTACACAACATTTGACGGCGGGGTCGATCAACGCAAAGCGTTCGCCTCCCAACAACGTCGTCGTATGCCCACTAACACATGCAATTAAGCAGTAGGATACATCCTCGTTCCGACATTCCAGCCTTACGAACGTGGAGGTAGCCAAGGGAATGAGAGTACAAAGCACAAGATCTAAAATTAGTGCTAAAGTAAGGCCGTTCATAATGTAAAAACACCGATCAAAGTTGTGGACACAGTAGCAAAAAACCGTCACAAAACATGGAATTATGGCGATTATATAAATGTAAAAATTGATAAACATGGAACAATACATGATACATAAGCATTAGACCAAGTTTAAGAAGCATAATAAATAAGAAACATAGATACCTCTCCAAAACAACAAGTTTGGAAACTAACTAAAACAAGGGTTCACTTCAAACTGTCATAACTAGAGTTCTAGATATGCAAATACAAAAATTCCATGTTGAGGTGATAGCTTATTCTCGTACGGTTCCAACGGTATGTCACAAGCCCAAAACAAGCAAGTAACGAAGGAGATATGATCATTTTACGAAAAGGGGTCAGTGCAGTGAAACTGCACAAGTCACGACCGTGACTTGTATTTCACGCCCGTGACATGAGTTACCAATTCACCCGAGAGCCTTCAACATAAATTCAATCCTATCATTTCCAATTCTCATAATTCATTTCTAATAACTATCAACAACCAATATTCATCATCAACAATCATCAAATAACAACAATCATCATCCATAACATGAATCCTAAGTTTCTAATCGTATTCTAAATACGAATCCTAGCATATAAAGCATGTAAAACACGTAAATGATACCGAGTAACCCTTCACCGTTACCTTTTAGCGTCTTTAAACGGTTTCTAAACCTTCCTAGTCGCCACCTACATACAATTACATAATAAAAGATGAATATCATTCACCTTGAGAAAGACGGATAATTTAAAAAGCGAGAAAGACGGTAATTTTATTACCAATACGGATAGAGGAAGCTAAGAGGGGAAGAATAAGACGAACTTACATGAATTTAAGCAAAGAACGAATGAGCTACGATGATTTTAAGATCGGAAAGATTATGGAGGCAAGGGTTTGGTTTTGCTTAAGGAAGAAGTAAAGTTGGATTGTGTTTGTGTATGAACTAGGTTAAGGGAGGTAGTATGAGTTATGTAAGGAAAAAGTCAACAAAAGTCAAACTCGCCTTAAGACGGGATTCTCATGGAATCTCGCGGAAATTCCAAATACGAACTCGGAAATTCTAAATTCGACTCGGAAAATTAAATTTACTATTAAAACTAAATTTCACTGAAAAGTAACCGCAAAATATTTTCTCTATAAAAATAGGGTACATTTACGAGTGTTACACTATCGATCGTTTCTTCCAACTCACTTATTCGTCGGAATCAAGCTATGATTTCTTCAATTCTATAGCAATTTGTGCATTTTCGGATCTTATAACGTGTTCGTAAATCTCAATGTAAGTATGCTTAGGTTTTTCGAAATTAACGTTTTGATTTTCATAATAATGCATTTTCAACTACTTTGCTTATACAAAGTCATAGTTTCAATCAATGCTTTGAATATTAGCTGTGCATTGGAGTTTTTCATTGAGTTGCTTACTTTGTAAAACTGTTGTGAACATATGAATTGACTTTATGTAAGTAAGCATTTATTTTGTGAATCCTATGCCTACGGTTTGTGAATCTTGGACTATGTGGTGTGAGTCTAAGACCTTAGTTTGTGAAACTATTGTGAACATAGGAATCGACTTTGTGAAAGTAGGCCCTTATTTTGTGAATCCTGCGCCTAAGGTTTGTGAATCTTGGACTTTGTGATGTGAGTTGTCGTGAACAATACTGTATGAAACTGATGTGAATATAGATACTGACTTTGTGAAAGCAGGCCTCTATTTTGTGAATCCCGCGCCTAAGGTTTGTGAATCGTGGACTTTATTTCGTGAAACTACATAAGATTGGTCATATGCTCACAGCACAAAGTCTAAGATTCACACATTAAATATTTACTAATACTTTAATGTATGTGTTTGTTATTTGTTAAATGCATAAATCAATTTGCACTATATTATCTATAAGCTCAAAAGGTAGAGCGTTGTGCTATTGTGCAAGGTGTGGGTTCGAATCCCACATAGATAAAACATATATTTACAATTAACATAGAAGTTTGTAAATGCTACTATATGTTCAAAGTTAACAATTCAATTTTTAGACTCTCAAAATAAAGTCTTAGTTTAACAAAACCAAGTTAGAGATTCACAAAATCAAGTGATAGTTTTACAAAATCAAGTACAAGCTCAATTAATTTGTGTAAATCAGAGAGAGACAAAGTAAAGTGTTTGGGATTTTGTCTATTTTATTTTAATGAGAGTATTTGGGCCAAATGAAAAGAAATGGATGACCTCACATTTTCAATCCAATGAAAAAACTGAAAATCAGCCCAGTGAATTTTGGTGAGGCAGCCCGCCTCGCCAAAATTAACGGCCTCACCTGATTCAGCCTCATATATATATATGTGTGTGTGTGTGTGTGTGTGTGTGTGTGTGTGTGTGTGTGTGTGTGTGTGTGTGTGTGTGTGTGTGTGTGTGTGTGTGTGTGTGTGTGTGTGTGTGTGTGTGTGTGTGTGTGTGTGTGTGTGTGTGTGTGTGTGTGTATGTGTGTGTGTGAAATACGAGAAGCACAAATAAGCATCTCAATATATGAAGCTATAGGCGCATGAAGTACAAAATTGTAAGCATCAGATTATAGACTCTCTTGGGGAAGACACCCTTAGGCAACTATATACTCACTAGGGTTTACATCTCACCGTTAGTGGCATATATCTGATAAGATAGAGACTCGACATATAAACCACGCCAAGTCATCCAACGGTCACAAAGAGTCAACATATAGGCATCCATCCAAACACACGATTATGGTAACATACTCTCTCACGATTAATGACACGCTCTAGCACCATGTACATAGCAAAAAGGATCAAAAGACGTCCACGGGATACACATTTCCCTGAACCATACACGATAAACGTTTCGAATATATTGACTCACTTCCTCCCGGTAGGACAACGATAATAATACGGTCCTAGTCTAAACCTGGCCAGACTCTCGGAATAAACGTGTTCCGATTCGACATGCGATACACATTTCGCATCCAAGACTCGGCCAAACACAGAAGCCGAGTACCCCAAATTCGGTCACAACTACACAAAAGAGGCGGAAAGAGCACAAGAATCATAATCAAGCGGTACGTTACATGCAATGACACCACCTTGAAAGGATACGACATTTGACGGCCGAGTCAATCAATGCATTGCGTTCGCCTCCCAACAACGTTGTCATATCCCCACTAAAACATGCATACAAGCATAAAGGATACACCTCCTCGTTCCGATATTCCAGCCTAACGAGCAAGGAGGTATAGCCGGGGAATGAGAGTTCATAGAACTTAACAAGTAGTGCTCAAATCAAAACCTAGGTAAAACCGACTCAAAGGGGAATATATCAAAACCGTCACGAAAACTTGCGATATAAGCGAATGGGATATCATATATTCTAAACAAGAATATTTAATGCTATTACGTAAATTTATACAATAAACGAACCGTACAAACTATTATAAATGAGAACATAAGGAAAGAAGTAGAAGAAGAATTCAGGTGGTGCCAGCCGGTCAAGGTGACCGGCTCCCCGGCTGGCACTTCAGCAACAATCGAAAACCATCTAAAATCCAGGATGTCTCAGCCGGTCAAGTGGACCGGCCGCCGGCTACTCGGCTGGGACCACATACCATTTGAGAAAAAGAGGAAAGAAAGGGGGTGTCTCCGCCGGTCAGCCGGCTGAGACTTACATAATACCAAAAATATTTCGAAACACCAATTTCACATCAGCCACACTCCCAGCCGGTCAGCTGACCGGCGGCCGGTCGGCCGGCTGGGGCTACATATACACGAGGATCATCAACCCAACCCCAATAATCATCAATAATCATCAACAACTATGAACAACTATCAAC
>JAIUZE010021110.1:0-10135 GCA_022085475.1 Heliosperma pusillum | reverse complement strand
GATTTAAATTAGTATTATAAAATATGATAAATTTGTATTAAATTATAACTATCTACAAATAACAAAAGAAATTAAATACCTCTCATATGCTTTAACTTCTTCTTCCTCTTGACAACCTTATACATGTTGTCCTTTAACCGTCTTGTACATGTCTCATTGTACCTTTCACGTACAATATACTCTAATCCCGCCGGCCAGTCAAATGTTTTCTACAAAAAACATTAAGTATTAGTAAAATAAATTATTAATTGAAAATTAAAATAATATAACAAAATATATACAAAAATATACCCTAAAGTTATTGAAGCATTCCTCTTTTTGTCTGTGCGTAGCCTTTGTCCAACAAGTAGGAGCAACCCCCGTTATCTTCATCTTTGTACTTTGAGTACAACCTCGTACAACCTTTTGAGCCGAAAACTGAAAAACAATATATTAAGTACAAGTATGCATTTATGTTAAACAATGTAAAATAATTATAAAATCATAAATAAAAGATATTGGTTGTCTTACGAAAAACCCCTAGGATCAAGTATCATCTTCCCGTCCGAGGTGAACTGGATTTCCGGTGCCTGATCAGATGACTCATCGTCGTTGGTCACTTCCTCGACCACCGGCTCCTCAACCTCTGTATCCTCCTCGTCGAGTGAATAAATACTAAGGCGTCTATTAGAACCGCCGCTTCGTTGTCTACCTCGACCTCCCGCCATCTACAATTACACAAATATAATTGTTTGAAACTGTTAATAACATAAAAAAAACATACAAATAATAAAAGCCTTTCAAGGTAAAATATATATCTTTACCCAATTAGTCATCATCATCAAAGTCATCATCATCATCATCACCATCTGATTCATTCTCATCATCACTATCTTCATCACTATCACCACCACCATCACCGTCAACTTGACCATCACCATCAGCACCACCATCACCTGTTGGAGCCAGTGTCCTCCACAGTTAGTGCAATAACATAAATAAATCTCTGTAGGTTCACAGGGTATACTTTGTATAATAATCAGTTGATTAACGTTTATCAATAACGGTTGGCTTGCTAGATAAGTTTGACGTTATTGTCATACAGATGGCGGGGATCAACTGGTCCCTAAAAGTCACACCTATAGGATGTGTTTGGAGATTGTGATATTGAGAAAATAATCATATTGATGCGTTTTCTCTATTATTAGACTCTAAAAGGTTTAGTCTTTAGTGTATTTGACTCTAAAAGGTTAGTCAATGTGATGATGAGACGATTAGTTTAATAACGATTTTAAATAATGTTAGCTGAGACGAATTAACTGTAATTCGTTTAAAAATTGAATATAAACTGTTATATTTAATTGTTGTATATAATGTAAGCTAATTAAACATAAACCGTTATAATTAATTGGCAAATTATAAATATACGGATATTTATAATTAATGATGTATTATAATGTCGGTCCATGTAAAATGACGATTATAATATATAACATTATATTGGAAGCTAAAATGACCGAAAACAAAGTGTCCAGATACACTCGGGTTTTTCCGGTCAATGGGTAGTTTTTAAGGAGACTAAATCTCCTCATAAAAGACCTATAGGAGCCGTGAGATAGGTGAGAGAGGAATAAGAAAATTCTAACCTAATTTCTATTCTCACAGTAGCCTCCATCTGAATATACATCACAAAAGAAAAAGTTCACAGTAACTCTTTCAAAACACAAAACAAAAGGTTAACAGTAACTTTTGAAAACTTCTAGCAACACAAGGGCATTTCTCATACAGTCTTGGGTGCAACGATTAGGAGGATATCTACTTTGATATCTTTGTTCTTTACGCCAATTGCTAGGACTGGAGGTTGATTTCTAAATCTATACTCTTATTCTTGTTTTCGTTTATGACTAGTATAATCAAGTTATTACTATTTCGTTATAATCCTATAATAATTGTATTGTGGTAATACCGATTTCCCACAAGTGGTATCAGAGCATAGGCCACGAAATTGTTTTAATTTGATTTCATAAACCGAAACTGTTTATGCCGCTGTGTGTTTGACTCAATCGAGGACTTTAGTGTCTCGATCGAGCAGTTTTTGTGAGTTTTTGGTCGATCGAGTACTTGTGTTCACTCGATCGAGCAGTTTTCTCAACTTTTTGGTCGATCGAGTACTTGTGTTCGCTCGATCGAGCAGTTTTCTCATTTTCTTTTGGTCGATCGAGTGATGTTTATACTCGATCGAGGTCCCTGTTTGTCGACTAGGAAGAATTAGTCGATCGAGAGACTTTATTGTTTAATTTCTTCTCGATCGAGTACTTTACAGAATCGTATTTCCTTTCGTATTCGTTTTCATTTAGATTTATTTTGTTTTTTTAATCTGTTAAAATAACACACAATAGATTTGTAGATGTTTTAATTTAATAAAGATTAGATTAAAATGAAAATGGAAATGATGTTGAATGAGTTTATCATTTGAAAGGATATTAATTTTTCCCTATTTTGTCGATAAGGATCGTTTTGCTGTAGAAAAATTTTTGCCGAAAAATTTATGCTGAAAAAATTTCTGTTTTTTTTTCCTTTGCTGTTTTCAAAGTTTTTTGGGCCTTTAATTGTACATTATTCGGATTGTGTATAATTAATGTGAATCAGTTCACATATGCTTAATATCTTACATTTTAAAGCAGTTTGAAATGTTTAGGATAGTTCATTTTATCAGTAAAATGAATCGAGATTGTAATTGATGTGGGTAATTACAGAATCACCACATAATTATAATCAATGTTGAAGGGTGGTTTGGATAATAAAACATCGTAATAACTTATGTCTTGCATGTTTTATTTTAGTTGGTGCTTTTATAATGTTTTTGGATTGTTTGAATGATTTTTAACGTATTTTTACAATCAGTTGTTACTTAATGTGGCCTTAGTAGATTGTGTTACCGTAATGATGGTAACATAGTCTTGGATGTATTTTGAGATCTTGAATCTCCATTATTTTTATTTTTGGGTTTTGAAATTATTATGTAATAAATAGGATCTTTGTAATTTTATTTGTTGTAATTTCAAAGAAGACTAAAGATGGAGATTGGAGCTCATTCCCGCTACATGGACCAAGAAGGGTGATCAAGTCAAGCTTCGAGGGTCCAATCAGTTGGATTCCAAGTTGTATTTCATTCTTTTTGGTAGGATAGGCCACACTAGGACATGTTTTTCTTTTTACGTTTTTCATTCTCGTTTACTTTCCATCACATGATAGATAATTGCATCATATTCCGCCTAAACCAAACCACCTAAGCTAATAAAAATGCATTAAAATGATTCATATAGTTTGAATATTTTATTCATGGACATACAGATGTCACTTGCTTTTAGGGCCATCACCTTAGTTAAATCATTCTCGAGTTGCTAGACATTCGTTCACTTAAAATGAATTTAAGTTAAGATGATGGGACCTTCCCCTATAAATAAAATTGAGACTAGTCTTTATAGGGAAAACTACTATGAGCCCCTTCTTTGTTGGAAGTCATAATATCCCTTCTACGTTTGGTAAGTAGTGAGTGTTGACCTATTTTATCTCAACATTATAGTACGAGTAATATCTCGTGATTATGATGGACTAAAGATAGAATTTACAGAAATTTATCGACAAGGAATTCTAAAAGTAGAATTAGCCAAGAGGTTGGTTTATCAATTTACAGAAATTGAGTCTTGGGATCATTTATATAATTCTTGAGGAAGGTCAATTGTATAAATGCACGAGTCATCGAATTAAACAGTTTTTCCTTTAGACTCAAATTTAAAACGATGAAACTTATCATATTTATTTTCTTTTTCCACAGTCATATATTCAGATATAACTGCTAATAACAAATGGCTGGCCATACTGATGACCCAATGCCAAGTGCCACTTTAGCTCCTTCATATTAGATACCTCTCATATGCTCTAACTTCTTCTTCCTCTTGACAACCTTATACATGTTGTCCTTTAACCGTCTTGTACATGTCTCATTCTACCTTTCACGTACTATATACTCTAATCCCGCCGGCCAGTCAAATGTTTTCTACAAAAAACATTAAGTATTAGTAAAATAAATTATTAATTGAAAATTAAAATAATATAACAAAATATATACAAAAATATACCCAAAAGTTATTGAAGCATTCCTCTTTTTGTGTGTGCGTAGCCTTTGTCCAACAAGTAGGAGCAACCCCCGTCATCTTCATCTTTGTACTTTGAGTACAACCTCGTACAACCTTTTGAGCCGAAAACCTGAAAAACAATATATTAAGTACAAGTATGCATTTATGTTAAACAATGTAAAATAATTATAAAATCATAAATAAAAGATATTGGTTGTCTTACGAAAAACCCTTAGGATCAAGTATCATCTTCCCGTCCGAGGTGAACTGGATTTCCGGTGCCTGATGAGATGACTCATCGTCATTGGTCACTTCCTCGACCACCGGCTCCTCAACCTCTGTATCCTCCTCGTCGAGTGAATAAATACTAAGGCGTCTATTAGAACCGCCGCCTCGTTGTCTACCTCGACCTCCCGCCATCTACAATTACACTAATATAATTGTTTGAAACTGTTAATAACATAAAAAAAAACATACAAATAATAAAAGCCTTTCAAGGTAAAATATATATCTTTACCCAATTAGTCATCATCATCAAAGTCATCATCATCATCATCATCACCATTTGATTCATTCTCATCATCACTATCTTCATCACTATCACCACCACCATCACTGTCAACTTGACCATCACCATCTGCACCACCATCACCGTCAACTTGACCATCACCATCACCATCGACATCGCCATCACCCTCACCCTCACCCTCACCCTCACCCTCACCCTCACCCTCACCCTCACCCTCACCCTCACCCTCACCCTCACCCTCACCCTCACCATCACCATCACCATCACCATCACCATCACCATCACCATCACCATCATCATCACCATCGCCATCACCATCACCATCACCATCACCATCACCATCACCATCACCATCACCATCACCATCACCATCACCTTCACTACCTTCACCTTCACCTTTACCTTCACCTTCACCTTCACCTTCACCTTCACCTTCACCTTCACCTTCACCTTCACCTTCACCTTCACCTTCACCATCATCCTCGTTTTCCAAATCCTCACCCTCTTCATTTCCATTCGCATAAATGATTTCATCAGGTGGAGACAACATAAACCCGCTAGATACTATTTCTTCTTGAAAAAATGTTGTATCAACTTGTCAGCGTGCTTTTGTCTTAAAGATTGCACACCATTGCTTTTGATTTCTATCATTCCTCGTGCTTGGATAAGTAGCGAAATAAACTTGATTGGCTTGATGTGCGAGTATAAATGGATCATACTTTGAGTATGTCCGGGTATGATTCATTTCGACGAGTTTATAACGTTCATGAACTTTTATACCGGCCACAGATTTATCCTTCCATTCACACTTAAATAAGACAGTTTTATAAGAACGGTCACGCCTATTATAGCTCAACTCAAAGGTATCCTCATCTATACCATAGTATTCATTGTCATCAAGAGAATAAATAGTAATACCATAATTTCACCTCGCCTTATCTTTACCGTAGTTAAATGTATGGAAATTAAATCCGTTGACCGAGTAACGATTCCACGTTTTAACCATTCGTGAAGAACCAAAGGCCAAAGGTCAAAGGCCAAAGTCCTTATCAAATCATCTTGGATATTTAACTCAATTACATGGTTTTGAAACCATGCTACAAATTGATCCTCATTGTTACTCCAAACATCATCTCTACTCACATTAGGATGTGCTTTAATGAAATCATTCACAAACTCCGTTTCATATGATTCCAAAATCTTACATTTAGAAAGAACGTAAAGGTGAGCACGATCATATTCTTTGTTATCCAAATATCTTGTTCCCCCAATTGATGAACAACCTTCATCATCATGCATTTGGAAAAACATGGGTAAACTTGTCTCAAGTATTTTGCTTTGGTTTCTATATGTTTTTCAAAGTAAAGAGAGCAAAAATTTGCAATCTCTTCCGTTAAATACGCATTGCATATAGAACCGTCAACCCGAGCGTTGTTACCAATTTTCTTTTTCACGTTATTAAGAAACCTATTCAATAATTTATGGGATTAATAGTTGTTAAGACTAGTCTATAAATATTAAATGAATTATATAATACGATAATAATTATAATTTAATTACTAGTAACCTCTTACCTTTCAAATGGATACATCCACCTATATTGGACGGGTCCTTAAACTTTGGCTTCGTAAGGCAAATGTATCGGTAGATGCTCCATGGAATTAAAAAATGATGGAGGAAAGATCATTTCGAACTTACACAATATCTCTGGTATTTGCTCCTCACGGCGAATCATGTCATCAACACATATTGAAGACGAACATAAATCTCAAAAACTTGACTTATCTCAACAATTGCATTCCACACGGGCGTCGGGAGGAGATTTCTCAAAGCAACATGTAATAATCGTTCCATGAAGATATGACCATCATGACTTTTCAAGCCCTGCCACTTTAGCTCCTTCATATCAACACATCGACAAAAATCTGATGCGGATGCATATCCATCAAGAAATTTTAACTTTCTTAACCACCCACATATTACCTTCCTTTGAGCTTTGTCAAGTGTAAAAATAGATTTTGGCTTAGACTAATCGTTACGATTGTGAAGTTAAGGATGATGACAAATTGTCTTCAAGTCTTCTCGTGAGTTAACAGTATCACAAGTCTTTCCCTTCACATCCATAATCGTGTGAATCAGTTGCTCAAAGAATTGTTTTTCTATATGCATTACATTCAAATTGTGCCTAATTAACATCGACTTCCAATAAAGAAGATCCCAAAAAATGCTTCTTTTAAACCAACCAATTTTCTTCTTTTTCAGCTCATTCGTCTCTGATTTAGTACAATCAATAGTACGTGACAAATCACAAACCATATCCCACACCTTATCCCCGAGAACTCGATCTGAAGCATCATCCCCCTCCACTTTACCTTTTCTGAAAGCTTTTTTGTTGCTCCTAAAGTCATGCTCCTCTTGTAAGAATTGTCTATGACAATCAAACCAACTCACTTTTCTAGAAAAAGGAAGTGAAAATTCTTTGCTTTTGTACATGCAACAAGGACTTTCCTTTTTCCCACGGTAGACCATCCAAATAGCATACCGTAGGCGGGAAAATCATTAATGGTCCACAAAAGTGAAGCTCTAAGTTGAAAATTTTGCTTTAGTGACACATCATATGTTTTCACACCTACTTCCCACAGTTGTTTCAATTCTTCCACCAAAGGTTGCAAATAAAAATCTAAGGCGGTTTTTGGATTATCAGGAACAGGAATAATTAGTGACAAGAAGATGAATTGTTTTTACATGCATACCCAAGATGGTAAGTTGAATGGAGTGACCATTGCGGGCCTAGAAGAGTACTTTTTACCAAACTGACCGAATGGCGCAAAATCATCCTTACACAGGCCAAGTCGCGCATTACAGGGTTTCTCGGCAAAGTCGGGATAAAGCATATCGAACCGCTTCCATTCCTCTTCATCACTCGGATAACACATCTTTTCCGAAGTACGAGGATTTTCTTTGTGCCATCTCATTTGATCGGCAATGTTTTTGGTTGCAAAAATTCTTTGAAGTGTAGGAGCTAGAGGAAAGTAAGTTACGGGGTTTTTGGGTATTGGTTTCTTACTCTTTTCACCTCTCTTTTTTTCATTCTTTCCTTTTTTTACTCTTCCAGACAATACTTCCCTCAATTGTCTTATTTCTACCCTTTTGACAATTCCTACATTTGTCAAGCAAGACATCATTCTTCCAAAAGAGCATACATCCATCGGGACATTCATCAATCTTGAAATGCTGAAGTTATAGACCTTTCAGTACTTTTTTGGTATTGTAGAATGGTTTTTCAGAAGCCTTTAACATGTCAAAAAAGGCTTTTGCTTGTGGGTGTTGTTCTTCTTCATTCATTGGTATATGATCATGATTGAAAATATTAGACTCAAAGGCATCAACTACCATATCTTTATACGGGTTTTCATTTTGTGGGATTGGAGATTGTTCGGAAAGTGAAAAATATGATTCTCCATTAGAAATCCATTTGTATTAGTTTGGACAAAACCCATTTTTATAAAGATGTTCTTGAACCTCAATGTCATGTAGATATTTCATGTATTCACATTTAATACAAGGACACCTAAGTTTGTTTACTACTAAATCATACTCATCTTGTTGTTTAGCAAATTCAATAAACTCGGCCACCCCCTTTAAAAATCTAGCGGTAGGACGTCTTTTTCTATCAGTCTTTCTTCGTACATCCATGTACGTTCCAATCTCTTCATTTTAATCTAAACATTAACCCACACAACAATTACAAATTAAACGGTAATATTATTAAGTAGCTAACATATAACATCACTAACTAATATTATTAACATGCTAAAACTAATCAAACAACAAATCTTCCAACACAAATCAAAACCCCTATGGTAAAAGCAGTAACACAGTACATGAAAATTATCAAACCCCCATTACCTAACAACACTAACACAAATCAAAATTAACAATAATACTAACAACACTAATAATATTAACAACACTACCATTAATAAAACAACAATACTATACTAATCATGTAACACCCGGAAATGTACCCTATTTTTCTAGTAGAAATATTTTACGGAATCTTTTAAGCAAATTTAAGTTTTAATTTAGAATTTAATGTTTCGAGTCGAATTTAGAATTTCCGAGTTCGTATTTGGAATTTTCGCGAGATTCCATGAGAATCCCGTCTTAAGGCGACTTTGACTTTTCTTGACTTTTGAGTCATCTTTGACTTTTCTTGACTTTTGAGCCGCCTTTGACTTTCGTTGACTTTTCCGACTCACCCTTTACTTATACTCCCTCCTTAACCTAATTCATTTCTCCAACACAAACCAAAACCATTTCTTCCTCCTTAAGAAATCTCAACCTTGCCTCCCTCTTCATTTTCGATCTTTGAATCATCGTAACTCCTTCGTTACTTGCTAGAATTCACGTAAGTTCGTCTAATTCTTCCCCTCTTACCTTCCTCTATCCGTTTTGATATTAAAATCATCGTCTTTCTCGCTTTTTAAATTATCCGTCTTTCTCAAGGTGAAATATATTCATCTTTTATTACTTAATTGTAGGTGGAGACTACTAGGAAAGCTTAGTAATCGATTAAAGACGCGTAAAGGTAACGGTGAAGGGTTACTCGATATCATTTACGTGTTTTACATGTTTATATGCTAGAAATCCTATTTAGAATACGATTAGGAAGATTAGAAACCATGCTATGATTAATGAATGATGTTATATGATGATTGTTGATGATGTATATTGATTGTTGATGATTATTAGAATTGATTTATGAGAATTGAAATGGATTGAATATGTAAAGGAAGCTCACGGATGAACTGGGGTTCCTGGCCGGTCGACCGGCCGCCGGTCTACCAACCGGCTGGGAACACTCCAGAAACACCTTTGAAATTTTGGATTTTGTATGAAGGGGAGCGCTGTGCCGGTCGACCGACCGCCGGTCCACTGACCGGCCCAGACCTCTTCTCTCTGTTTTTGGTTTTTGCCTGTGTTCTGAGCCGGCCCACCGGCCACCGGTCTCCTGCCCGGCCTGCAGCACGGCTGTGTTGTTTTCTTTTGACTTCTAAAACTCGTAATTTATAATAGTTCGCATGATCGGTTTATCGTATAATTTTACGTAATGTCTTATAATATTCATGTTTTGGTTATATGATAACTTTTTCGCATGTATCACATGTTTTGTGACGGTTTTCGATATGTTCCCACTTTGAGTCGGTTTTCACAAATGTTACGGTTGAGCACGGTTTTGTCTTGTGCTTTGTTTCTCATTCCCTTGGCTACCTTCCCGTTCGTAAGGCTGGAATGTCGGAACGGAGAGGTATCCTATTGCTTAAATGCATGTGTTAGTGGGCATATGATGACGTTGTTGGGAGTTGAACGCTATCCGTTGTTCGACCCGGCCGTCAAATGTTGTATACTTGCGAGGTGGTGTTATTTGCATGTAGCGTACCGCTTGTTATGAGGCTTGAGCTGTTTTTCCGCCTCTTTCGTGAAT
>JAIUZE010021109.1:0-32344 GCA_022085475.1 Heliosperma pusillum | reverse complement strand
ACCGTCTTAAGGGAGTCACCGGTCTTCATAAAAATAATTACAAATATACAAATATACAAATTCCTATTATACATTTATTCTATGAAATAAAATTATTAAATTATACAAACCGGCGATACGAGATCGCAATAAAAATACAACCAAACCGTTATTCCCTTACATTACGGGTAATAACGATTAAAAATAACTAGGCCATACTAGGTACAAAATTTGCATAAATTATTAAATAAATGACATTCATTCATTCAACCATAAATAAAATAAATTGCTGCAAAAATCATGCCAAAATCGCCCTAAACACATTCATGCTCATTGTAGCTCGATTTTACGGGATTTATTGGTTTTTAACCATTAAAAATCAGTATCAACATTTAAATCTCATTTAAATTCAAACTAATTAACTAAACTGATTTAGGACTCAAAATTAGTCACAACTAATTTTTTTGGTCATTAATTAGATCGATTTGATTTCATTTGCTAAATATTACGGTTTAATCATAACAATTCGGAAATAAAACCAAAATAAAATATAAACATCATAAAATTTGAAACAAAAACTTTTTGTACATTCTGGAACAATTCCAGGAATTATAAAAATAAAAAAAATTTGCTCAAAAAATTTAAATTAAATTTATGAACAAATAGCTTTGTATTTATTGGTTTTATCAAATAAAAACATTAGATATAGTAAAACAGTGAAACAAATTATGCAATTTCACCAAGAGTATTAAAATTAGAATTTAAAATGTACCAAAAATTTTCAAGACCATAAGTGGACGTTTCAATTTTATGAACATTATAATCTCATATTATCGACTTTTATCGTATAAAAATCAATGAACATGCAATACATAAGTAAAAGTCACGAAATTTTACATAAAATATGTAAGACATGAATGTGAGATCATATTAAAATTTCATGGCCAGAATCAACATGCAACTATTTTTAGTTAACTTTTAACTCATAAAATGCATGTTAACTTGGTTTAAACGCCAAAAATCAAAATAAATAGCAAATTAATCCCTAAAATCATGAAATTTGACCACAAACATTTTGAGTTCGGTAGGTATACATGCACCAAAACATTTCGTCAGAATCGTATTTTAACTCAAAATCTTTGATTAATTAGTTATCTTATAACTTTAATAAAAATGTCCAAAATGAACATGCATGCTACAAGCTATCTCTGATACCACAATAAAGTCCATAGACCTTAATTAGACTCCTCTAATTAGTTTCTAAATTACTTGTTAAGTAAGTATTTAATGATCTATGTAACATGCATGCAAATATAAAGACATTTATATAAGAGAAGAAATTTCCTCACATTGATATGGAAAAAATAAGGGCACAACAAGAACTCCTTCTTGTTGTTCTTGAGCTACAAATATGGATGAACACAAGTAATCTCCAAAGTAGAAGATCTCCTCTAAGTTGCACCAAGATGAACCCAAATAATCTACCCTTATTATTAACTAGATAATAAGATATATATTATACTACTAATATTATAATATATTACTACACTAGTAATACTTAGGAAATATTAGTATATGAGAGTTTTTAGTGAGAGGAAGGATTTTAGAGAGAAGTGTAAAATTGCACAAAATGAAGTAGTAGAAAAATGAACAACAATTGTTCATTATATAGACCATTTGGCCGGACCACCTTGTCCAAAAATGGACTCTTATTTTGTTTAATTTGATCACATGCATTAGAGTGGAGTGTTGTAGTATAAGTGATGATTATTTCTACTTGAAATGTCACTTTCAATTTGTGACTAAAGAGTGTAAATAAGAACAACAATCATCACCATGTAACTAGCAACATAACCGGCCATTATGGCCTAGTTTTGTCCATTTTGATTTTTGATATTTGTCTCACAAATACTTATTGATCATATGGTTAATTATCTTGTATAATTAAGTGTTAATTTGATCATATAACAATTATATGACTCAATTAAATAAAAAATATGTACTTAACATTTTAAGTAATATTTTACCATTATATCAATATATAATGGGTCCCACAATGCTTAGTTAATTTATTTTACAACTCCTAGTAAATATAATTAACTAATTACCTCTATCTCAAAACCTCAACTAATTTAGTAATTTAACGATTAATTACTAAGTTAAATCTTATTTAATCGTATTAAAATAAGATATAAATTTATTAGTCAATTATCGCATCATTGAAAAATAAGTTTAATCGAATTTGAGTTCTTAACTCAATTCTAACAATTAACTCTCGTACATATCGAATATATGTAATGTACTAATTAACTGTATCGTATACAAATAATTAGTTACTATTTGGATTTCATCCTTTAGGTGTGACCGAAAGGGATCAGTTGATCACCGCCGTCAAACGACAATAACGTCAAACTCTAGTCAGCCAACCGTTATTGATTTACGTTAATCAACTGACTAATCATATATATAGTCAATAAATATCCCAATTATATTCCTTAATAAGATTTATTATGTGGCGCACTATTGTGGAGGACACCTACTCCAACAAAGGAATGTTTCAAGTTGGCAGGTGACTGGTTGAGGATTCCTTCAGACACTCTGATGAATTCAGCAAGGATCAAGCGTATGAGGGGTACTAAATTGTGTAGACAGCTTGCAATGGCAGTTTATACAAGTCTATGTTATAATATTTGGCGCATCAGGAATATATGCAGATTAGAAGGACATGTGCTCTGTCCAAGAGTACTTGTTAATCAACTGAAGGAGGATTGCAGAAGAAGGTTATTGGTTGTGTTTCAAGGTGCTATAACTTATGCAGATCGAAGCTGGTGCAGGCGCATTGGGTTGAGTACTTGAAGATGGCAGGATGTTATGATATATTATGTTGTTTGAGCTTGTAAGAGTTGTAATGGAGGAGGCTATAGTCTGTTGAGTGATTAGGTGTTGTTTAAGTGATGGTGCCATTATGCATGAGGAAGCAATAGATAAACTGGTTGTATGTAATTGTAATTTGTTAGCTAATTTGCTTATTCTAGTGTAACAAACTTGAAATGGTTGGTTGTAATTGGTGATACCCATTTTGTTGGGTTGGTTTATAATATACTTACATTTCACCAAAAAAAAGCGAGTACGCTACATGCAATGACAGCACCTCGTAAGAATACAACATTTGACGGACGGTCGATCAACGTCATGCGTTCACCTCCCAACAACGTCGTCATATTCTCACTAACATATGCACAAGCATTAAGAACTGTACCCTTATCGCTCCGACATCGAGTCAAACGAGTATAGAGGTGCAACCGGGAAATGAGAGTTCAAATCATCCAACAAGTAAGACTTAATCCATTACTCAAGGCAAAAGCGACTCAAAGGGAAAACATGCTAAAACCGTCACTAGACATGTGAGAAAAGCATAATATAAATGTAACAATGATAAACATGAGTCAATACGTGATACATAAGAATTAGACCATGTTTAAGAAATATAATGAATAAGAAACATAGATCTCATCTCAAAACAACAAGTTTGGAAACTAACTAAAACAAGAGTCCACTTCAAACGTTCATAACTAGAGTTTTAGACATGCAAATGCAAAAATTCCAAGTGGAGGTGATAGCTTATCCTCTTAAAATTCCAACGTAGGTCACAAGCCCAAAATAAGCAAGTAACGAATGCGATATGATCATTTTACAAAAAAGGGTCAGTGTAGGAGAACTGTCGGTCGTCACGCTCGCGACATGTATGTCACGTCCATGGCTTTCTCAAATTCAATTCACACACTAGTTATGCCAAATCCAATCACACCGATTCTCAATTACCAATATCAATCATTACAAAACCTCATTTATTGCAACATATGAGTAGAAAATCTATCCATACAAATCTTAAAACATTATAAGGCCAACATTTAGGATATTAAACATAAGCTTAACTAATTATAAAATGGATTTAACATCATTAACATAAATTTGCACAAGTTTTTTTTTTTTGGTGAAATGTAAGAATATTATAAACTAACCCAACAAAATGGGCAACACCAATTACAATCATACCATTCAGATTGGTTACAAAGATCACTCAAGATTAAAGCAAATTAAAAAGCTTAAGCACAACCAATATCATAAACGAAAATTCCTAGACTAACAATCATTGTAATACACTGAAATCCAGGTACGAAAGACATCCCAACGTCCTCCTCAAAACGATTTGCAGCAGCATTCCACTTCTGCATTGCCATCAAGCAGACTAAGATCATTAGTGATCCAAACCAGCTTCCCTGCACCATCTTCTATCAGTAATTCTCATAGCACCTTTGAAGCCAATCAGCAACCTTCTCCTGCAATCATCTTGAACTTGCATGGCAAGAACTCGTGGACAAAGCACATGCCCCTCTAATCTGCAAATGTTCCTAACTCTCCAAATGCTATAGCAGATTCCTGAGAAAACTGCCATGATAATCTGCCTACGTATCATAGAACCCCTCATGTGCTGAATCCTCTCAGAACTCATCATAATAACAGTAGGAATCTTAAGCAAAGCACCTGCAAGCCTGAAGCACTCCTGTGCATAGTGACAATTCTGAAACAGATGTGTATGATCTTCCTGCATAGCATCACAAATAAAGCACATCCTAGGAACAACCATCCCCATTTTAAGAAGCCTATCCAATGTGAGCAGTCTACTCTGTTTTAACAGCCACGTGTGAAAGCTCCATTTAGGGAGGTTATACCTATTCCAAACAAGACATCGCCAATCAACCTGAGGAGCAGAATTTCTGTGTTATCCAAGAGTACCTCTTAGCAATAGAGTACTCCTTATCCAGCCCCTCCCATTGACCATTAACATAGCCAGTTTTAAGAACATCCCTAACCTCACATATTTTCCTCCAGGCCCATGAGCTATTAGCATTTGGAATGTAATCAAACCAAGAAGAAGTCTTTAAGTATATGTTCCCAATCCATTTGATCCAAAGATGATCTTGTTTACACACAATCCACCAAACTAACTTACCAATAGCAGCAATGTTCCACTGGTGACTATCAATTAAACCCAAACCACCAGACTCCTTACTCTTACAAAGTACATTTTAGGAAACTAGAGGAGCTCTAGAATACTTATCAGTCCCCTCCCAAAGAAAGTTCCTGCATAAAGACTTTATCTTATCCATCACCCCCATGGGAAGAACAAAAAATTGAGACCAGTGGTTGTGGATAACAGATTTGCACAAGTTAAGCATATGGGATAAATTCCAACAAATACTTAAGTAGTAGTCACCAATTATTACTTGCATAACATAAAGAACTCATCTTTTCATGTGAAAATTTATCTTAACACATAAACACATAAGATGTGACATCGAGTAACCCGTCTACGTTACCTTATTTAGCGCTCCAAAACGTCAACTAATCATGTCCGAGTCATCCAAGCTCATCTCCCAACGAAAGTCCCAAGGAAAGGAGTGAAAATACTTAACCCTAGAAAGACGGATTTCTAGAAATCTAAAGAAAGATGGCGTCTTTATTACATAGAAGGAAGGAGGGCGAGACAAGGAGAATCATGGTGCGAAAATCATTCCGATTGATGAAGAATTGAGTGAGATATGATGAATCTAGGTTTGATGGAAGATGAGTGTTAATGGTGTTTGTTGAGAGAAAGATTTCAGAATTTTTTTGTGAAGGAGATGAATTTCTGAGGGATTATATTAAGGTTTTATGAAGAGAAAAGAGAAGGAGAAAAGGTCCATAAGCAATACTAGGCCCAACAACACTAGTTGAGTCGATAATCATTAAAAACACGTCTCAAAGCCTACTACACACCTAAACGGTCATTACTATTAACATTATTATTATTATACATGTAAAGCAACAATTTATAAAAATAGATTTAAATGATAAATTAAATAATATAATAGTTAATTAGGTTATAAATTCTATATGGCAATTTCGCGGGTGTTACACGACAGAGTGATATTGGCACTCGATCAAGTAAGTTGTACTCGACCAAGTACATGTTGTACTCGACCGAGGACGACGGAATTAGAGGATTAGTCGGACGGTTTATTAAGGGTTAATAAGAGGAATTAGTTTCATAATCAATTTACGCTTTATGATTTCCAAAACCCTATTCTCTCAAACTCACCCTAATTCCTTAAGAAATGCTTGATCATCTCATGCCAGATCTAATCCTTGCTACGTCGATTGATTACTTTGGTAAGTGCTCTTGATTTTGATTGATTGTATTGCGTTTATAACCCTAATTGAATTACGGAAAAGGGGATTGTGATGTTGATTATATGATATTGGATTGTATATGAGGGGACTTTATAGAAGAACGCTTTTGACTTGCTTGCTTGCTTTCTATTCACGAAAATTGCAATAAGGTAGGGTTTCCCTACTTAGTGTTTGTGTTATTGATCGATGAGATGATATTGTTATTGTGATATTGATGATGTTGTGATATTGATATTGATAATGGTCACTGTTGTGACGAAGATGGAGTTTAGGGTGTTGTGATGGTTACTATGGTTTGGTGATTCCGTTTGGAGACGGATCACACCCCGAGTTCGCCCCTGTAGTTATCCCGCTACGTGGGGGATGTGCACATTAATGTTCCGGGTTTGTCTCGCTGCGGTGAGATGGAAGTTCGACGCATGTGGCTGCGGTCCAGGGTCATGGTGGTTTTGTATAGCGGGCTGGTAACTTGAGTCTATTGAGGTTTCCACTGCGGTGGCCCTCCGTTTTATCTTTTCCTTGTGCTTATCTTGTGCGTTGGTTGGTACATACAAATACTGACCCTCTACTGTTTTACAAAACTGCAGTGATCCATTGGGGGATGGTGAGCAGATGATCGCTAGTAATCGTTAGCATTGCGTTGGGATCGAGGATGGGATCATTGTGTCATGTCTTAGATTCCGCCTAGCGTTTGGAGCCTAAAACATTGTTATTTTTTTATTAGTACATTATAATTATTGAGTTCGATTATTGTTCAGATGGTATGCCATCTGTTTTGTGATTCTGTATTACCATTTAAACATTGATTAATAATGAGAGAGAAAGTTAGAGAGAAGTACTCCTAATTTTCTAGGGTTCTTGGGTTTTGTGCAATGGCTAAAACCAATATTACTAATCATTCTCTTAATAGTTCTAAATCAACTAGTAAAAATATTATATCATCATCCAATATACAAACACTCAATAATTCTAATACGTCAAATAATACAAATTTAAATAGTAAAAATTGATCTGCTGGAAAGTCGTCTCAGGTGAAATTGAATGACTCACGACAAAATGAAATTCGGAGTGCTCAGGAGGCGGTACATCAGAAATTACAGGGAGAGAAGGAGGTTGTATCTCAGATGGAAGTTGAGAAGGAGGAGCAATGGCAGGAAGTAGTTTCAAAACGGCGGAAACAAGAGCGGAATCATTCTAGGGAGGAACATATGGAACCACGGGTGGAAAGTACATCAGTTGAGTGTGTGGCAAAAGGTAATAATCTAAAACTTACGCTTGATGATGTACAAGATGAGATTAAGTATTGGTCTTCTGCAGTATACGGCTATGTTATGGGGGCTAATCCTCCGAGAATGGTTTTAGAAGGTTTCATTCGAAGAGTTCTAGTGGATTATAATATATCTAAAGTCTCTTTTCTACCTAATGGATTATTCGTGATTCGTTTTGCTGAAGTAGAGCACCAACAACTTGTTCTGAAAAAAGGGATTCTGATGTTAGATGGTAAACCCGTCATTTTACGACCTTGGGACCCTAATGTTAAAATGGCCAAGGTATCAGTGAAGAAGGTCCCTATTTGGATAAAATTGGTGGGTCTGGATTTGAAATTCTGGGGGGAAAAGTGTATGATGAAGCTGGCATCATTAATTGGAAAGTTTGAAAGAATTGATGATGTTACTATAATGCGAACTTTATTAGGCTTAGCTAAAGTGTTAGTAGAGGTTGAGGTAGATCAGAATTTCCCTACACAGATTGTCTTTGAGGATGAGATGGGTCAGGAGGTTACTGTTGCTGTGGAGTATGATTGGATACCAATAACTTGTTTGAGTTGTAATGGTATGGGACACAATATGGAGATGTGCAGAAAGTTTAGGGGTCCTATAAAAGCAGTGTCAGGACCTGTTAGGAAGGTGTGGAAGAAGAAGGAGGAAGTTAGGCAGAATACTGACCAATTGGAATTCCCTAGCTTACAGCAAAGCTTAGGAGTCACCAGTGGTCAGAGGAATGGTAGGATGGAGAAGGAAGATGGTGGTGTAGTCATAACACCAGATAATACCCCTGCACATATGACTTATAGTGTTGTGCTTACCCCTGCTAGGATCATCAATAGACTCACTAGACATGAGACTAGGATTCCTGACATGCAGCAGAGTGGATTTGCCTTGCAATTTAATAGTGCTTTGGGGAAAGAGTCTGCATTGGTGCATAGAGGTGGTGGGGATGATAATCCTCCATCTCATCATGACTAGAATTGGAGTATGGAACATTAGGGGCCTGAATAATGAGATTAAACAGAAATATATTAAGTGGTATCTTCATCAGATGGGTGTTGAGATATTTGGGCTCCTTGAGACAAGAGTGAAATCCTTGTCTCTAAATAAAGTAGCAGGTAATGTATGTTGTGGCTGGTCTTATGTTACTAATCATGCCTATCATGATGGTGGGAGAATTTGGGTTTTATGGAGGAATCAGGGAGTTAAGGTGGCTGTGTTGGAAATGTCATCTCAGTTTATTCATATTAAGGTGCAGCATGGTAGTAATGATAGAATTTTCTATATAACTTTTGTATATGGATTGAATAGAATTGAGGAGAGAACTCCTCTTTGGAATGATCTTATGAGTCTGTCTACTGTGGACCCTTGGATCATCTTAGGGGATTTTAACAATGTTCTCCATGCTAGTGAGAAAATTGGCCTTCCTGTCAAAGATTCAGAAACAGTGCCTTTTCAAAATGCTATTAATAGTTGTGATTTGAGGGACATTAAGACTTTGGGGGCTTATTTTACTTGGAATAACAAGCAACCCAGTGATACCAGAGTCTTTAGTAGAATAGATAGAGTATTGATTAATGATGGTTGGCTCAATCTTAGGCCTAATGCCTATGCTTTCTTTGGGCCTGGGGGGGAGTTTGATCATTGTCCTTGCTTGATTGAGGAGGGAGGTGTAATTCATGGTGGGAAGAAACCTTTTAAATTCTTTAACATGTGGAGCAGGGTTAAGGAGTATAAGGAGATTGTTAGAATAGGTTGGAATCAGCAGAGTATTGGCTCCCCTATGTTTAGAGTGGTGTCTAAGCTCAAGCTTCTTAAACCTCTTCTGAAAAAATTGAATAAGGATATGTTCTCTTATATTGAAAGAAATTCTGATGTGGCTTATAGAATGTTGGTGGAGTGTCAGAAAGAGCTTCAACAGGATCCAACTAATTGTATACTTATGGATAAAGAGTATCAAATTAGGAATAGTTATAAGATGCTTGCTGAGGCAAAGGTGGATTTTCTTAGACAAAAAGCTAAATGTCATTGGGCTAAGGATGGTGATACTAACTCTGCAATGTTCCATAAGATCATCAAGAACAGACATATTCAAAACAAGGTTTTTAGAATTGAAGGAATGCATGGGGAAGTGTTTGATAGGCCTGAAGATATTCAGAATGCCTTTGAGGAGTATTATCATTCTCTGCTAGGATCATGTGCTGTTACTTCTGAGTTTCATCCTCATATTATGAGAACAGGTCCCAGAGTGGAGCAGGAGGATTGGGAGGCTTTGTGCAGTATTCCTACTGCTGAGGAGATTAAGAGAATTGTTCATTCTATACCTGATGATAAGAGTCCTGGCCCGGATGGGTATACTAGTTGTTTCTACAAGACTAGTTGGGGAATCATTGGTGATGATGTGTGTAAGGCAGTCCAGGATTTTTTCAGGACAGGTAAGATGTTAAAGCAAATAAATACTACTAATGTTGTGCTTATTCCTAAAAAAGAGAACCCTAGTAGTGTTAAGGATTTCAGACCCATAGCCTGTTGCAACACCTTATATAAGTTCATCTCTAAACTGTTGTGTGAGAGGCTGTCTAAGGTGCTTCCTAAAGTTGTTAATCCTTCTCAGTCTGCTTTTATTAAAGGTAGGAGTTTAATGGGGAACATTCTTATTAGCCAGGACTTGGTTAGGCTTTATAATAGGGCCAATCCCTCCCCTAGATGTTTGATTAAGGTGGATCTGAGGAAGGCCTATGATTCTATTGAATAGGTCTTTGTTCAGAATGTCCTTCAGAGTTTGAACTTTCCTGTTGGTTTCTTGAAGGCTGTCATGCTTTGTATTACCACTACCTCCTATTCCATTGTTCTTAATGGTAATTCCTTTGGGTTCTTCCAGGGTAAGAGAGGACTGAGACAGGGTGATCCCTTATCTCCTCTTGTCTTTACTCTTTGTATGGAATACTTGAGTAGGTTATTAATTATGATTGGGGAGCTCCCTGATTTTAAGTATCACCATTTATGTAAAGGATTACACCTTAATCATCTTATGTTTGCTGATGATCTCCTCATTTTCTGTAAGGGAGATATAAAGTCTATTTTCATGATTGTGGAGGGTTTTGATGTGTTTTCAAAGGCTTCTGGGCTGCAGATTAACAATGAGAAATCTGACTTGATCATTAAGGGGGTTGATAGGGAGACTGAGGATTTCATTTTGAATCATACTGGATTTACTAGGGGTAGTCTTCCTTTCAAGTATCTTGGTGTTAATATTTCTCATAAGAGGTTGAATAGGCAGGATTGTAAGATGTTGGTTGATAGGATGAGTGCTAGGATTAAAGGCTGGAACAGGAGGAAAATTTCTTACTCAGAAAGGCTGGTTTTGGTCAAGTCAGTCTTGAGCACCATCCACAACTATTGGGCACAGATTTTTATTTTACCTGTGGGAGTTCTTGATACTCTAAAAGCCCTTTGTAGAAACTTTCTTTGGGAAGGGGAGGAGACTTACTCTAAGGCTCCCCTTGTTGCTTGGAATATCTTATGTAAGAGTAAAAAAGAAGGAGGTCTAGGCATTTATGATAGTGTTAAGTGGAACATTGCAGCTGTTGGGAAATTAGTGTGGTGGATTATGCTCAAGAAGGACCATCTTTGGATAAAATGGATAGATAAGATATATTTGAAAGGGAGGGATTGGATTTCTTACAGTCCTAGCAGTTCAAGTTCTTGGGCCTGGAGAAAGATTTGTGGAGTCAAGGAGCTTCTTAAAGAGGGACTTCAATCTGAGGAGTGGCTGGAAGAGGATGGATACTCCATTAGTAAAGGATACAAGTGGCTGGATGGTAATGATAATAATAGAGTGGACTGGTTTTGTAACACTTGGAGCAGGCTTAACATTCCTAAACATTGTTTCATTTATTGGTTGGCTGTCAAAGGTAGACTACTTACCCTAGATAGGTTGCATAGAAGGGGGTTTACAGGAAATTTAAACTGCTTTTTGTGTGGGATCAACTCTGAAGATCATTATCATCTGTTCCAGGGCTGTTGTTTTGCAAAGAAGTGTTTTGATTGCTTAGATGATAGGCTCCAGGTCAGGCACACTAGAGATCATTCCCCTGCAGCATTACTCAGAATGAGAATGGGGACGGGCTTCATCAGGAAAGTGTATTGGTCACTAGTGGTGGCTGTTTATTATAGCATTTGGTACTGCAGGAACAATTGCAGGCTGGAGGCTTCTGTCCAGAGGCCTGAGAAGCTGATACATGATGTATGTATCCAAGCAAAGTTGAGATTAACGCAAATTGAGCTTGGTATTCTTAAGAGAGATGAGATTGTATGGTGTAGAAATAGACAACTTATGTAATTTTATCCTTTTGTCTGTTTTTTAGAGTGATTGTATGAAGAGTAATAGGTTGCTAGGTTGTAAAAGAATTGTGGTTTGGAGGTTTTAATCAAAGCTTACATTTGCACCAAAAAAAACATTGATTAATAAACATTGTTTCTTTATTGCTTGTTTTGACGGGCAACCGAGATGGTAGCCTTCCCATGTGCTAAGGGGGTCTTGTAAGGCACCTTGGTGTATGGGGGTGTTACACTTAACCTATTCACCTTACATTTTGTCTCTCTTCCAACATAAAATATCCATGATTTTAATACAATATTAAAATTTTAGGCGGGTCATTACCTCGAGTCACTTATTATATTTAGGAATTCATGATCCACAAAAATGGATAAGACCAGAATGAGTTACAGATGAAGTTAATTTTTACAAGACCAGAATCATTCGTTCCGCCTTTCCATTTTGTGGAGATGTTTGAGGCATAGAGAATCGAAAGACAAGGCCATTTTTGTTTGCAAAATTACGGAAGTCATTGTTGTCAAATTCGCGGCCTAAGTCACATTAAATTGCCTTAATAGATCTTTGAAATTGCGTGGTGACATAATCACTAAAATTTAAAAATTTGGAGAAAGTGTCGGATTTAAATTTAAGGGGGTAAACCCAGACAAATTGAGTGAAGTTATTGATAAGAATTAAATAATATTTGTAGCCTGCATTACTAGCGATGTTTGACATCCATAAGTCACTGCGTATAATATCGAAAGGAGCGAGAGTAGAAGAGGTGGAATCATGAAATGGTAAACGTTTGTGCTTACTAATTTGGCAAGAATGACACAAAGACGAGTTTGATTTATTATTACAAGAAATGCTAGACTGAGACGTAAGAAATTTTAAAACGTTGGCACCCGGATGACCAAGACGGGAATGCCAGACATCCGATGACAGTGCAAGAAGTAGCGGATGAGGCTGTTTTAGTGTGCCATCAATGTGATGCAACACCTTGTATCCGCGAGCATGTAATGTAAACAAGTTTACCCATGATGCTTAGGATACCTTGGTACCGTCTAACACTCGTACTTTGTGTTAAATCTTAGTGACGGTGTAAACGGGATGAAGGGATGGTTTGGGATTTGAAGTCTCACCGTCGACCATTGTGGCGTGAGGCTAGGACGAGGCGTGTGGGAGACGGGTTTTACCGTGGGCAAAAACAAGAGGATTGCGATTTTCATTTCTTATATAGTGCATAGTTACATGGTATTTACTAGACAATACAACTCACTAAACTAGACAACACAACTTACTAGACTAGGCAACACAACTTACTAAGCTAGATAACACAACTTACTAAGCTAAAATGTTGTAGATAAAATGTTTGAATCTCATGCCGAGTACTAATGCATTTCAATGTTTGAATCTCTTGAAATTACAATCTGAAAGGTAAAATGTTGTAGATAACATTGGAAGAATGATTCTGTATACATACGATGGGAGGAGTTAAAATGTATCCAGATCACTTCAACCTCGATTCTCATTAGCATGAACCTTAACAAATTGTGCGCATAAGCCGTATTATTGCCATTCTCCCATTATTCTACGCTAACAACTCCATGGGAAGTATTTACCACAACATTAAGCAGCAATTAGCTTATTAATTTATATGCACTAATTGGCATATGAAGAAGAACACCCAACTTGTTTAAGACCTTTGGGATTCTCTGCCCTCCGTGGACCTTCCCTACTTTCAGTGAAGGCACATCAGGCTCTAGTCCTAAAGTTGATATATATATATATATATATATATATATATATATATATATATATATATATATATATATATATAAGATCATGGCTATCTCAATGCTGGCAAAGTATGTAACTAATATGTGACAACCCTCGCGAATGCGGAAATGAAACAAACAAGCATGTGATTTAATTAGCGGAAAATACGGTGTTTTTAAAACTTTTTACATGCTAAGATAAAATACGAGGAATGTCAAATAATTACAAACCAAAGTAGAATATACTACAAAGAGACGGAGTCTCTAAAAATGTTATCAAGTAACAAAGTTATTAGCAAACTAGCTAAACAACGTCTAGAGGTGATTCATCCAGGCCAACGCCCGCTAGCTCACACCCGAACCCAAAATACCACAAGCAAAAAGCCATCCAATCAAGCAACCTGTTCATCCATGAAAAACATGCACGCCACAGTCAGTGGGGAGTAACTCCGGGTTCTCCCAGCCATATCACATTAAACGTACATAAAAGGAAATACAAAAGTAGAAGCATGCATATATAGATATACATGTGAAATACGATAAGGATAGATAGGCAATTCAATATAAAATGATAAGAGCATATGAAGTACAAATCCGAATCCATCATATTATACAAAGACTCGGGGAAGACACTCTTAGGCAACCATATACACTCAATAGGGCTTGCATCTCACCGTTAGCGGTATAAGTTTGATAAGATTGAGACTCGACAAACAAACCATGCCAAGTCATGCAATGATCACAAATAATTCATCATATAATCATACAACCAAACGTTCAATACATTGACGACCTCTCTCACGGTAAATGACACGCACTAGCACCGTGTACATGGCAAGAATGATTAAAATCGCATCCACGGGATGACATTTCCCTGAACGCATACACGATGACATTTCGTATATGTAGACTAATTTCCTCCTGGTAGGATGACGATATAAATACCCGGTCCTAGTCTAAACCTGGCCAGACTCTCAGAATAACCATTTTCCGATTCGACAAGTGATGACATTTCGCATCCAAGACTCGGTCAATCATAGAAGCCGAGTACCCCAAATTCGGTCGATCATTCACGAAAGAGGCGGAAAAGAGCACAAGCATCAAAACAAGTGGTACGCTACATGTAGTTGACACCACCTCGCAAGTATACAGCATTTGACGGCCGGGTCGATCAACGCAAAGCGTTCGCCTCCCAACAACGTCGTCATATGCCCACTAACACATGCAATTAAGCAGTAAGGATACACTCCCCGTTCCGACATTCCAGCCTTACGAACGTGGAGGTAGCCAAGGGAATGAGAGTACAAAGCACATAGGAAACTAGTGCTCAAACCGTAACATGTGTGAAAACCGACTCAAAGTGGGACATACCAAAAACCGTCACAAAACATGAGAATAGGAAATTATATAAATTTAACTATGATAAAAATGAATCAATACATGATACATAAGCATTAGAACAAGTTTATAAAGCATAATAAATAAGAAACATAGATCCCCTCTCCAAAACAACACGTTTGGAAACAAACTAAAACAAGGGTCCACTTCAAACAGTCATAACTAGCGTTCTAGACATGAAAATGCATAAATTTTAAATGGAGGTGATAGCTTATCCTCTTACGGTTCCAACGGTTGGTCACAAGCCCAAAACAAGTAAGTAAAGAAGGAGATATGATCATTTTACGTAAAGGGGTCAGTGTAGGAAAACTGCAGTCGAATTTGGGAAAACTGGCAGCGTGAAACGCTGCCAGCGCCAGGCAACGCTGCCAGCGTCCTGGTCTGGGACACGAACGCACGGAATTTTACAATTTCACTAAGGCATAACACAAACATTTCTATCATCCTAAATCTTCAATTCTCATATCAATTATCAACTAAAAACAACCATCATCAACAACACAATTCTTAAGATTACTAATCATATTCTAAATACGATTACTAACATAGAAAACACATAAAACACGTAAATGATATCGAGTAACCCTTCACCGTTACCTTTTCGCGTCTTTCATCGATTTCTAAGCCTTCCCCCACTAGATAGTAATCTTTGTCGGGGTCTTGAAGGTCTCCACCTATACAAAGACGACAAAAGATGAATATAATTCACCTTTGAGAAAGACGGATAAATTGAAAAGCGAGAAAGACGGATAAATTGAAAAGCGAGAAAGACGGTAATTTTATTACCAATACGGATAGAGGACGATGAGAGGGAAAGAATGAGACGAACTAGAGCGAATTTGAGCGAGTAACGAATGAGTAGCGATGATTTAGAGTTGGATCAAATATGGAGGCTAGGTTTTGGGGTTTACTTGGTGAGGAAGAAGAAGTTTGAGTTGTGAGGGAGTTAGGTTATGAGGGAGTATATGAAGGAGTAAGTGGAAAAAGTCAAGGAAAAAGTCAATGACGTCTTAAGACGTAATTTACTTGAAATCTCACGTAAAGTCCAAATACGAACTCGGAAATTCTAAATTAGACACGAAAAATTAAATTCTAAACTAAAACTAAATTTCGCTGAAAAGTATCCGTAAAAATATTTTTACTATAAAAATAGGGTACATTTGCGGGTGTTACAATCACCCCACCTTTTAAAAAGTTTCGTCCTCGAAACTTGAGAGTAGAAAACAAAAGTATCAAGGACAAGAATCGGTTTTCAAAATTAATACGAAAACTTTTATAAGGGAAATATTTATGAAACGAGGTTCATCTCGAAAATGGTTTAAGGAAATTTTTCGTAAGTGCGAAACTTTATTTACAAATCACAAGAGTGCCCGTCGCGAACGAGAACTCTAATTATCCAGATCAAATCAATATCGAAATAGTGAAATCGAAAATCAAAACAAGCGTTAGTAAGTGCAGGACTCGTCACCAGACGTCTCCAATAATAAGTCCAAACATCCAACTAAACACAAAATTCAAATATAAAAGCAAAGGAAATCCATTATCTGCAAAAAGAGGGTACACAATCCATCTTTAGACTTCTTTGAAAAGTTAAATTAGAAATACAATATGAAAATTTGAAGATTTTCTCAAAGATAAAATCAAAATAACAAGACATTACACGTACATAGAGCGACTCGCACATCTCACACACAATTCAGGGTAACAAAATAGATACAAAACACGCAAAAACGAAACAATTCGAACTCTTAGGGATAGGAAGATCACGATGAAGTCGGCATGAAGATCTACAAGAATTCGACATCACTAACTCTACTAATAAACTAGTCCTCAAGAGAATGTAATTTACCCCTATTACACCTTAACCATCCTAAATCGCCAAACTCCATAAACATTATTTACAACAATCACAATCAAAGCAACAAACATAATTATCTAAGATCCAACTAGCCTCATCCCAGATTTCACGACAAGGAAAAATCCACAATCCATTATCGATTATAATAATTCTATAATACGCCATAACATCCTTAATTCGATCATTACTACGCTCGAAGCCTCAAATATAAATAGTCACATTAGCAAACTATGGTGGTTACAAATCCTCAAGATAAATGGGTTCACCATTCTAACTCTATAATCCATAACAACTGAGCACTCACTATCCAAAGCTTGCAACGAACATTTCTCAATCTCAAACTATGATTCCTTAAGAATACAAGAAAATTACAAATTCCAAACCACAAATGGCCAATCACTTGGCAATCAGACAACCATTCAATTCATCTAGTTCATCTAAAACTCAAAATGAATCGATTTTCATTCATGACAATACTCCTCAAACTTTGGTTACCGACTTAATTACGCTAAAGGAAAGTCTCTTTTAGAATCCACAAATTAAAGACATCTAATTCCCAAATGATATCCCAAGCAACCGTTATACTACCCAACATCAACAAACTGTTATCATGATCAACTCAATTCTCAAAATAACACTACAATACCAAGCTCCAAACCTAAAACCACCAAGAGAGGATACATTATCACTATTAGGATTCATCCTAGAGCTTAAGTCCTATTTTTCATGATCAAAGACAACATGAAATTTGCTCAATCCAAAGACACATATTCTAGCTAAAGAATCCCAAAATACATTACACTTATTCTCTGAGCCTTACAAACGGAATATCCAATCCACTAGAGAAAAGATGAAGGAGCAACAAGATAGGAAACGATAAGGAATCTCAAGGAGAACACGAGAAGAAATTAGGCACGAGATTATAAAAGAGGAACGCTGAAAATAACGAGGTCAAGAAAGAGACAAAGCAGATAGTAGAGTTATGAAGATATCCGAGTAAGAAACAAGGTACGAGCATGCGATTTCTGAAAGATCAATCTTGACAAAAAAATTCAAGAATGGAAATGAAAAGGGACAATGGCACGAGTAAAGGTTTAAGGTTAAATCCACAAAATTTCTCCTTTCAGACTTAGGGTGATTGCAAAGCAACTCATCCCAATAACAAATGTCTTTTACAAGGGACCCTCGTACCACAATTTATCAAAGTAAGGTACACCTAGATTTAACAAATCGATTAGAACCCAATTCATTCATCCTTTCATATAGCACGGAATCTCAATTGCGGAATTGCAACTCAAGTATAGTAACATTCTCTAAATTCCAAAATTTGACACATTCTCAAAGGTTTCAAAACCGAAGAACTAATAAGGAATTCTTCATACTAATCTCTTTTCAACTCCTATGGCCCACAAGGTAGAACACAGAACAAAACGTCATTATCAACATCATAAGGCATCACCGTCATAGCCAATCTAATCAGATTACACTTATGTCTATAATCCTTAAGTAACATGGTTTAATCTATCATGACGACTTACTACCTCAACCAAGTCTCCGATACCATGATATAATATCATAATTTTAAATCCAATGATTATAGCCAAGTATTTTTCCACCAAGCATATACCCAAAGGTACACACTAGAAAATCACAAGAAGTCACTTAACCTCAAAAGTATTTCGCACCTCAAGATATCATTCAAAGCTTCTCATTCACACCAATTAGACCTATCATAAGCATGGTCTTCAAAACAATACTAAACTTTTAAGTCCAAAAGATTAAATTATTAATGAGTTAAGAGGTCCTAGCCAACTCATTCAACCTTACACCATCGAATATCATGAACTATTTACACACAAGTCATGGCAAGCATTTATAGATTAAAATCATTACACGTACCTTACCACACTTTCCTCAAGGATACCTACACTCATCACTAGGGGAGAACTTAAGTCTACACAATTTTTCTCGAATCCCAAATTAATTCTAATCAACACTAACATTCCACAAAGTCCAAAATTCTTCCGACGAAGGTTGATATACTACAAACAAAAGGTTATGGTGTCCACAAAAGATCACATAAGGAAGTTGAGGGTACAAATTGATAAGGAGGAGGAAAGTACAAGAGTAATTTCCAAGGGGAAAAGAAGTTAGATGATAAGGAAGCACTTAGATAGAAGGAAAAGAGCATGATACATTAAGGACGAGAGAAATCATCGATGAGAAAGAAATACACTTCAATTAGGCTTGTCAATCTTCAATCTTCGGTAGAGGATACTTCTTCTAGGTAACACATGATCCACCTCAAGACGGTAGATAGAAACAAACATAACATCACTCAACACAATCAACAAACAAGTTAGAACTTAACAAACATCAAGTACACCAAAGACTACCACCTTAGGTCCTTCGGTCTACCCATCTCTCATTTATTATTTCAAGGTCAAGTAATTTAAGTTCAGGGTTCACGTGTGTGCGTCGGGAGCGTTAAAGCTCTGATACCAACTGTGACAACCCTCGCGAATGCGGAAATGAAACAAACAAGCATGTGATTTAATTAGCGGAAAGTACGGTGTTTTTAAACTTTTTACATGCTAAGATAAAATACGAGGAATGTCAAATAATTACAAACCAAAGTAGAATATACTACAAAGAGACGGAGTCTCTAAAAATGTTATCAAGTAACAAAGTTATTAGCAAACTAGCTAAACAACGTCTAGAGGTGATTCATCCAGGCCAACGCCCGCTAGCTCACACCTGAACCCAAAATACCACAAGCAAAAAGCCAGCCAAATCAAGCAACCTGTTCATCCATGAAAAACATGAACGCCACAATCAGTGGGGAGTAACTCCGGGTTCTCCCAGCCGTATCACTTTAAACGTAGATAAACGGAAATACAAAATGTAGAAGCATGCATATATAGATATACATGTGAAATACGATAAGGATAAATAGGCAATTCAATATATAAGGATAAGAGCATATGAAGTACAAATCCGAATCCATCATATTATACAAAGACTCGGGGAAGACACTCTTAGGCAACCATATACACTCAATAGGGCTTGCATCTCACCGTTAGCGGTATAAGTTTGATAAGATTGAGACTCGACAAACAAACCATGCCAAGTCATGCAATGATCACAAATAATTCATCATATAATCATACAACCAAACGTTCAATACATTGACGACCTCTCTCACGGTAAATGACACGCACTAGCACCGTGTACATGGCAAGAATGATTAAAATCGCATCCACGGGATGACATTTCCCTGAACGCATACACGATGACATTTCGTATATGTAGACTAATTTCCTCCTGGTAGGATGACGATATAAATACCCGGTCCTAGTCTAAACCTGGCCAGACTCTCGAAATAACCATTTTTCGATTCGACAAGCGATGACATTTCGCATCCAAGACTCGGTCAATCATAGAAGCCGAGTACCCCAAATTCGGTCGATCATTCACGAAAGAGATGGAAAAGAGCACAAGCATCAAAACAAGTGGTACGCTACATGCAGTTGACACCACCTCGCAAGTATACAACATTTGACGGTCGAGTCGATCAACGCAAAGCGTTCGCCTCCCAACAACGTCGTCATATGCCCACTAACACATGCAATTAAGCAGTAAGGATACACTTCCCGTTCCGAAATTCCAGCCTTACGAACGTGGAGGTAGCCAAGGGAATGAGAGTACAAAGCACATAGGAAATTAGTGCTCAAACCGTAACATGTGTGAAAACCGACTCAAAGTGGGACAGACCAAAAACCGTCACAAAACATGAGAATAGGGAATTATATAAATTTAACTATGATAAAAATGAATCAATACATGATACTTAAGCATTAGAACAAGTTTATGAAGCATAATAAATAAGAAACATAGATCCCCTCTCCAAAACAACACGTTTGGAAACAAACTAAAACAAGGGTCCACTTCAAACGGTCATAACTAGAGTTCTAAACTTGAAAATTTAGAAATTCTAAATGGAGGTGATAGATTATCCTCTTACGGTTCCAACGGTTTGTCACAAGCCCAAAACAAGCAAGTAACAAAGGAGATATGATCATTTTACGAAACGGGGTCAGTGCAGGAAAACTGCAATCGACTTTGGGAAAACTGGCAGCGTTTCACGCTGCCAGCGTCCTGGTCTGGAACAAGAACGCACGGAATTTTACAATTTCACTAAGGCATAACACAAACATTTCTATCATCCTAAATCATCAATTCTCATATCAATTATCAACTAACAACAACCATCATCAACAACACAATTCTTAAGATTACTAATCATATTCTAAATACGATTACTAACATAGAAAACACATAAAACACGTAAATGATATCGAGTAACCCTTCACCGTTACCTTTTCGCGTCTTTCATCGATTTCTAAGCCTTCCCCCACTAGATAGTAATCTTTGTCGGGGTCTTGAAGGTCTCCACCTATACAAAGACGACAAAAGATGAATATAATTCACCTTTGAGAAAGACGGATAAATTGAAAAGCGAGAAAGACGGTAATTTTATTACCAATACGGATAGAGGACGATGAGAGGGAAAGAATGAGACGAACTAGAGCGAATTTGAGCGAGTAACGAATGAGTAGCGATGATTTAGAGTTGGATCAAATATGGAGGCTAGGTTTTGGGGTGTACTTGGTGAGGAAGAAGAAGTTTGAGTTGTGAGGGAGTTAGGTTATGAGGGAGTATATGAAGGAGTAAGTGGAAAAAGTCAAGGAAAAACTCGATGATGTCTTAAGACGTAATTTACTTGAAATCTCACGTAAAGTCCAAATACAAACTCGGAAAATCTAAATTACACACGAAAAATTAAATTCTAAACTAAAACTAAATTTCGCTGAAAAGTATCCGTAAAAATATTTTTACTATAAAAATAGGGTACATTTGCGGGTGTTACAATCACCCCACCTTTTAAAAAGTTTCGTCCTCGAAACTTGAGAGTAGAAAACAAAAGTATCAAGGACAAGAATCGGTTTTCAAAATTAATACGAAAACTTTTATAAGGGAAATATTTATGAAACGAGGTTCATCTCGAAAATGGTTTAAGGAAATTTTTCGTAAGTGCAAAACTTTATTTACGAATCACAAGAGTGCCCGTCGCGAACGAGAACTCTAATTATCCAGATCAAATCAATATCGAAATAGTGAAATCGAAAATCAAAACAAGCGTTAGTAAGTGCAGGACTAGTCACCAGACGTCTCCAATAATAAGTCCAAACATCCAACTAAACACAAAATTCAAATATAAAAGCAAAGGAAATCCATTATCTGCAAAAAGAGGGTACACAATCCATCTTTAGACTTCTTTGAAAAGTTAAATTAGAAATACAATATGAAAATTTGAAGATTTTCTCAAAGATAAAATCAAAATAATAAGACATTACACGTACATAGAGCGACTCGCACATCTCACACACAATTCAGGGTAACAAAATAGATACAAAACACGCAAAAACGAAACAATTCAAACTCTTAGGGATAGGAAGATCACGATGAATTCGGCATGAAGATCTACAAGAATTCGACATCACTAACTCTACTAATAAACTAGTCCTCAAGAAAATGTAATTTACCCCTATTACACCTTAACCATCCTAAATCGCCAAACTCCATAAACATTATTTAAAACATTCACAATCAAAGCAACAAACATAATTATCTAAGATCCAACTAGCCTCATCCCATATTTCACGACAAGGAAAAATCCACAATCCATTATCGATTATAATAATACTTTAATACGGCATAACATCCTTAATTCGATCATTACTACGCTCGAAGCCTCAAATATAAATAGTCACATTAGCAAATTATGGTGGTTACAAATCCTCAAGATAAATGGGTTCACCATTCTAACTCTATAATCCATAACAACTGAGCACTCACTATCCAAAGCTTGCAACGAACATTTCTCAATCTCAAACTATGATTCCTTAAGAATACAAGAAAATTACAAATTCCAAACCACAAATGGCTAATCACTTGGCAATCAGACAACCATTCAATTCATCTAGTTCATCTAAAACTCAAAATGAATCGATTTTCATTCATGACAATACTCCTCAAACTTTGGTTACCGACGTAAATGATATCGAGTAACTCTTCACCGTTATCTTTTCGCGTCTTTCATCGATTTCTAAGCCTTCCCCCACTAGATAGTAATCTTTGTCGGGGTCTTGAAGGTCTCCACCTATACAAAGACGACAAAAGATGAATATAATTCACCTTTGAGAAAGACGGATAAATTGAAAAGCGAGAAAGACGGTAATTTTATTACCAATACGGATAGAGGACGATGAGAGGGAAGGAATAAGACGAACTTGAGCGAATTTGAGCGAGTAACGAATGAGTAGCGATGATTTAGAGTTGGATCAAATATGGAGGCTAGGTTTTGGGGTTTACTTGGTGAGGAAGAAGAAGTTTGAGTTGTGAGGGAGTTAGGTTATAAGGGAGTATATGAAGGAGTAAGTGGAAAAAGTCAAGGAAAAAGTCAATGACGTCTTAAGACGTAATTTACTTGAAATCTCACGTAAAGTCCAAATACGAACTCGGAAATTCTAAATTAGACACGAAAAATTAAATTCTAAACTAAAACTAAATTTCGCTGAAAAGTATCCGTAAAAATATTTTTACTATAAAAATAGGGTACATTTGCGGGTGTTACATAATATGCTTTTTATATAGTTCTTCAACGGGATCTGTTCTATAGGCTTGTACCTAACCCCGACATTTACAGAGACGGGAAACAAAGTCTCTCGTTGGTGAACCCTAGCCGTGCGATCAGAGCCTGACTAATGCACTCATTTAACTGTTGATAGCACGGTTGTCTAACAGGCTCCTTTTTTTTTTTGAAACACCGGAACAAATAAAAGTAGAAGATAGACATTATAGGAAAGAAACTAATTCCTCCTCAACTTTGAGAGTCTTATAGCTGCCAGACTGTAACTTGAGACTTTCAGTACAGAAAGATTAAAATCATCAACACACATTGATTGCCATGTAATGTAGTATGTCTAAATTGTAACAACCCGGATTTTAAAAACAAAAGAAATACCTTAATAATTAAATAATCCATCAGAGTAAAAAGATAAATAGGGTCAAGGTGGCGGAAACACCTGACCAATCCGGATCGTTACTCAAATTCAAAACTAAACTAATACATTATTAATAATTCTTAACTTAAATAAATTCCTAAATAAATTATTCTTCTTGCCACAAATCTTTCCAGCACAGCATCCAGACAAGCAGCAACCAATTCAACCTGAGAATGGGGGGGTCGACAATCAGTCGGGAGTAACTAGATGCTCTCCCAGTCATGTTTACAACAAGCTGAATTAATAACAATCTATAACAACTGATAGTAATCATAACAGACATGTGAAGTAATTTATACAACATGATACAAAACCAACTTACCATGAGACGGGACCACAACCTATATGAATGAAATCCCGCAGACCTAGACCATATGCAACCACTAGACAATGAATACATTCAAGACCCAAAGTAGCACACGATTCACAGCAACGTGAGGCACAATGCTAGCATGAAAGCATAGCGAATAGAGCGAACGCCCGTTAGAGCGTATAACCACTGCCTTTAACTTGCCAGAGCGTATAACCACTGCCTCTAACTGACGGAGCGTATAACCACTGCCTTCATCGGTGTGGAGCGTATAACCACTGCCTCCACGGTACTATGCATAACGTATAACCACTGCCTATATGTCTAAGACCTGGCCAGATTCTCGATGCATTAACTGTACATCGAACGACACTCGGGGACCAGAGCGTATAACCACTGCCTCTTACCAATCTTGACCATAGACCAAAATAAACACCCGAAGGGTAACGTTTGTTCGTTCCGAATAGTATATAACTGATACTACCGTCATCTATTCAACCAGCAACAAACAAATGCACAGTATAACTGACTGTACACACAAATGCATGAACTACATCACGACTCAACTCAAGAACAGTATAACCGACTGTCTAACAATATAGGAATATAAATAATCAATACGATATGCAAACATAGCGTTATAGTCTAGCTGACTATAACACCACACATAAACAAGCACAGATGACTAAGGTTATAGTATCTTGACCTATAACATTACACCTTAAAGGACATGTTATAGTTCGAGTTACCATAACGCCAGACACAAAGGCATATAACATCCAATGTTATAATACCACCAACTATAACATTCACTAAACTTTAGTGAAGTTATACCAACTTCAGCTATAACCTTCACTCAACTTTAGTGAAGTTATAGTAACTTCAGCTATAACTTTCACTCAACTTTAGTAAAGTTATGGTAACTTCAGCATAACTTTGGTTAAGCTTGTCAGGTTATGGTATCATCAACCATAACCTTCGCTTAACTCCACCAAAGTTATAATACACCACCTATAACTTTAGTTAAGCTTGTCAGGTTATAGTATCATCAACTATAACCTTCACTTAACTTCATCAAAGTTATAGTACCTTAAGCTATAACTTTCACTCAACTTTAGTAAAGTTATAGCACTTCAAGCTATAACATTATGCGTGCAAGGGTATAGTATCATCAACTATAACTCTCTTTCGTCACGGGTTAGTCCTCTATAACATCATCACCGAGGGGTCGACTCCACGGTACACACCGCCATGTCACCACAACGAGTATTGTTATAGTACACCGCACCATAACGTCACTTTCAAAGTTATAACTCAAATAGGTATAATTAGGGTAGCTTACATGCAAAGTTATAGTAACTTCAACTATAACCTTTATGATGTAAACCAAAACCCTAATTTCTCAACATAAGCAAACCCTAACCTCTCCCACAAGGGGGAGGCCGAAATCCTAGGCGACGGCAACCCCACGGCCGCCCCACCACCAACGACGCTAGGGTTCGCGATTTGAACCCTAGTTCGCACACCAAATAAATAATTGAAAATAAAATAACAACATAAATATTAAATGCAATTAAACATGTGAATCATAAGCATAAATAACCACACAAACAGTTAATCATACAATCAATCATTATATCATGTTAATAACTCATTTTCTATAAACATAATTAAAGGAAAACACCTAGTTACCTTTTTAGCGTTAAATCTACGATAAATCTTCTTCTAGAATATAACAATCTTCCTCCGGATTGTCCACAAAGCCTTCACCATCATCATCAACACGTGCCAACAATAATAATGATCCTAATTAATAATCTAGCGCATAAAACTACGAAAAGATGGAAATAAAATATAAAACTTACAACTATTGAAGAATAGATTGGCTAGGATCGATCTAAGAACGAAGATGAATGATTAATGATGAATAAATATGGAAGAAGGGGCACGAAACCCTAGGCAATGGGCTGCCACCACACGGCACAAAGGAGAGGAAGAGAGGAGGGAATTAGGTTTAGGGTTTTCAAATAAAAGAAAGGGAAGGAGGCTAGGTTTAGCTTGGTATTTATAAAGAAGCTAATGGGCACTAGGGGTTATTTAGAAAATAGGCCCAATAAGAAATAATAAGGAGGATTTGGCCCAACAATGAAGTTATACTAACATTAGGTATAACTTTGACTAATAAAATAAGGATTTTCGAGAAATAATTAATTAATCCGAATAAAATAAATAGCGGAAATTCTAGGGTGTTACAATCCAACCCCCTAAAAAGAAGTTTCGTCTTCGAAACTGGATAGGGTAACTACCTTACTCAAAAAGATGCGGATTCTTCTCCCTCATCGAAGCTTCAGTCTCCCAAGTCTCTTCTTCAAACCTCTGACTCTTCCAAAGAACTCGTACCAAAGGTACCACCTTATTCCTTAACCTCTTCTCTTGACGATCCAAAATACGGATAGGTATCTCCTCATAAGTCAAATTAGGTTCAAACTCAACCACATAGACTTGCAAAACATGAGAGGGATCACTACGATAACGCCTCAACTGAGATACATGGAATACGTCATGTACCTTCGACAAATTCGGAGGTAAAGCCAACCTATAGGCTACCTCACCAACTCTCTCGAGCACCTCATAAGGTCCAATATACTGAGGACTAAGCTTTCCCTTCATCCCAAATCTCTTAACACCTTTCATTGGCGACACCTTAAGGAACGCCTTATCGCCAACTTTGAACTCAATCGGCCTACGACGCAAATCTGCATACGTCTTCTGACGATCCTGAGATGCCTTCAACAATTCACGAATCAATCTCACCTGATCGATAGACTCCTGGATCA
Organism: Heliosperma pusillum; assembly: GCA_022085475.1. Lineage (NCBI taxonomy): Eukaryota > Viridiplantae > Streptophyta > Magnoliopsida > Caryophyllales > Caryophyllaceae > Heliosperma > Heliosperma pusillum. Next base: position 5,237 of record JAIUZE010021109.1, on the reverse strand, counting down.
ACTCGGGTCCAACCACCACCACTTCGCTAGAATCGTCCCAACATAAAGGACTACGACACTTCCTTCCATAAAGTGTCTCAAACGGAGCCATCTGAATACTAGCTTGATAGCTGTTATTATAAGAGAACTCAACGAGTGGCAAACTCTTCTCCCAACTAACCTGGAACTCCAATGCACAAGCTCGCAACATGTCCTCTAAAGTTTGAATGGTCTGCTCGGTCTGACCATCAGTAGCAGCATGGAAAGCAGTACTCATCTTAAGATCACTACCCAAAGCCAACTACAACTTCTTCCAAAACTGGGAACATAACCTCGGATCACGATCAGAAATAATATCCTTAGGAACCCCATGCAGACGAATAATATCACGCTGATAAGCATTAGCAAGTTCCTCGAGACTCCAAGTCTCCTTCATAGGAATGAAGTGCGCAACCTTGGTTAAACGATCAACCACAACCCAAATAGCATTCATTCCCCTCTGCGATCTCGGTAAACCCATGACGAAGTCCATCGAAATTGAATCCCATTTCGAAGTAGGAATCTCCAATGGTTGTAGCAAACCACCAGGTCTCTGATGCTCAAACTTGACCTTCTGACAAATGAGACAACGGCTCACGAACTCGGCGATTTCCTTCTTCATCTTAGGCCACCAAAAGCGTAGCTTCATATCCTTATACATCTTATCGCCACCAGGATGAACGAAATAGGGTTTACTATGAGCCTCTTTGAGAATCTTACCTTTTTAAGACCTCACAATTAGGTATACACCATCGACCGCGGAATCGCAAACCATCATCAGGTGCGACCATGAAGTCTTTGGCTCTACCTTCACTTAAAGCGACTCAGACTCCTTCAAGGAAGTCGTCCTCCCGTTGCTTAACCCGGATCTCATGTAGAATCTCAGGTTCAGCAATCATTGCGCCCAAGTTCAGAGTACCAGGAAGAACCACCTCAAGGCTCAACCTTTGGAACTCTCGGCTCAACTCATCAGGTAACACCATAACCGAACTCAAAACAGGACGAGTCTTTCGACTCAAAGCATCGGCAACCATGTTCACCTTACCCTCATGGTACTGCAGCTGGATCTTATAATCATTAAGCAGTTCCAACCATCGTCTTTGCCTCATGTTAAGATCTCTCTAAGTGAAGATATACTTCAAGCTCTTATGATCCGTATAGATGTTGCAAGAAACTCCATACAGATAGTGTCTCCACAACTTAAGTGCAAACACCACAGCTGCTAACTCAAGATCATGAGTCGGATAATTCACCTCGTGGACTTTTAACAGACGGGAAGCATAAGCCACGACCTTACCCTTCTGCATCAACACACAACCCTAACCAGATTTTGACGCATCACAATAGACATCGAACTCAACACCCTCTTCAGGTAAAGTTAACACTGGAGCAGTAGTCAATCTCTTCTTTAACTCCTGAAATGCTGATTCACAAGCTTCAGTCCAAATGAACTTCGATTCCTTCTTCATAAGCTGAGTCATAGGTCTCGCAATCTTCGAGAAATCAGGCACGAATCAACGATAGTAACCAGCCAGACCAAGGAAACTCCTGATCTCATTCACATTCTTTGGACTCTCCCAATCGACCACAGCTCGAATCTTTGAAGGATCAACCATAACTCCATCACCAGATATCACATGACCTAGGAAGGTCACCTCTTTCAGCCAGAACTCGCACTTCGAGAATTTAGCATACCATTTCTGCTTGCGAAGGGTCTCCAAAATAACATGAAGATGATCCTCGTGTTCAACCTCGTCTCTCGAGTAAATAAGTATGTCGTCTATGAACACCACGACACACTTATCCAAATACTCGCTGAAAGTGCAGTTCATCTGATCCATGAAAATCGCAGGATCATTCGTCAAACCAAAAGGCATAACCACAAACTCATAGTTACCATACCTCGAACGAAAAGCAGTCTTCGGAATGTCCTCTTTCCTAACAGGAATCTGATGGTAACCTGACCTTAGATCAATCTTCGAGAACACACTAGCCCCACGAAGCTGATCAAACAAATCCTCGATCCTTAGCAAGGGATACTTATTCTTGATAGTCACCTTATTCAGCTCACGATAATCAATGCATAATCGCATGCTACCATCCTTCTTCTTAACGAACAGAACAGGAGCACCCCAAGGCGAAGCACTCGGACGAATAAAACCCTTATCGATCATCTCCTCAAGTTGCTTCTTAAGCTTTTGTAGCTCAGCTGGCGCCATACGATAAGGAGCTTTCGAAATGGGACCAGTACCAGGCAACAAATCAATCGAGAACTCCACATCACGCTCAGGTGGAATACCAGGTAGATCCTCAGGGAAAACATCAGAAAACTCTCTAACTATGGGAATATCCTCCAACTTAGGTTCTGCGGACACATCACGAACACTACACAGATAGATTTGATGACCCTTTCTACCCATGCTCACCATCTTCATGGCAGATACCCATTTCACATTTGGCGTTACTCTAACACCCTGATACGATAATCTAGCACCATTAGGACTCTTGAGCAAAATCTTCTGATCTCTACACTGAAATCTAGCATCATAACGAGCTAACCAATCCATCCCCAAAATCACATCGAAATCTCCTAGGTTAAATTGGACAAGATCAGATGGAAGGATCGCTCCTGAAATAGAGATAGGAACGTCCTCGAATAGAATGGAACACGAAACAATATCACCCGTAGGGAGGGAAATTGCGGCATTGACGAATGAGGAAGGGATAAGTCCAGCACGGACGACAAAGGATTCGAATACAAAAGACATTGATGCACCCGTATCGAATAAAACAAAAGCAGGTAAAGATTGGACCAGAAAAGTACCCGTAACCACATCTGGATTAGCCTCAGCCTCTTCACGGCTCATAACGAACACTCGACCAGTCTTCGGAGCATCAACCTTCGGCTTCTGGGGACAATCAATAGCCTTGTGTCCCGGAGCTTTGCAAGTGAAACAAGTGATAGGATTACCAGTAACACAACTCTTACCCGGATGGTAAGCCTTCCCGCACTTGAGCCTTTTTATTGGCTTTCTTTTATAAAATTCAAGTTTCGAGGACGAAACTTCTTTTTAAGGGGTAGGATTGTAACACCCCGTGTTTTTTTATAATGAATTTTATCCGGAAATTTATTTATTAAAATAATTATTTTGCGGGTTTAATTATTTAATGCGTATTTAACGCTTGCGATCTATTTTATGTTATTTTCCATTTTTACCTAATTTGGATGGGTTAAAATGTTCGTACAAGATTTTATTATTTTAATTTAATAGCTACTTCTCCTATATAAACTCTTTGAGTGTTTTAATTATTTTAAACCTAATTTATAATTGGATTATCCATCTTGTGAGCAATTGGGTCAAAAGCCCACTCAAATTCTCTTATAAATATAAAAGAAAACTTAAGCTAGCAACTAGGTTGCTCAATATTTTCTTGCTCCACACTTCCCATCCGTGAGCTTCCCTTCTTCCTCTCTTTTCATTCTTCTCCCTTTAATTCTATTGTTATGCAACTTTTTTCATCCAAATCAAATATAAATTATATATTTAAAATCCTGGCTCTTACTTCAACAATATATTATATTCATAATATTTTTAAGGGACTCGATTGTATGAGGTTTAGACCTACCTTTAGGGTTTATATATTTGATAGGTAAATAAGAAGAATAAGAAGAAGATGTCTTTCTTTTGGGGCGTTTTTGGAGGAGGATTTCTGTAGCACTATATTAATGGCGTCTTTATGAAGATGAAGATTATTTTGCGGTATTAATTGCGTTAAAAAGGTAACTAGGTGTTTTCCTTTAATTATGTTTATAGAAAGTGAATTATTAACATGATATAAGGATTGATTGTATGATTAATTGTTTGTGTGGTTATTTATGCTTATGATTCACATGTTTTATTGCATTTAATATTTATGTTGTTATTCTATTTTCAATTATTTACTTGGTGCGCGAACTAGGGTTCAAATTGCGAACCCTAGCGTCGTTGGTTGTGGCGCGGCCGTGGGGTTGCCGTCGCCTAGGGTTTCGGCCTCCCCCTTGTGGGAGAGGCTAGGGTTTGCTTATGTTGAGAAATTTGGGTTTTGATTTACATCATTAAGGTTATAGCTGAAGTTACTATAACTTTGCATGTAAGCTACCCTAGTTATGCCTATTTGAGTTATAACTTTGAAAGTGACGTTATGGTGCGGTGTACTATAACAAGACTCGTTGTGGTGACATGGCGGTTTGTACCGTGGAGTCGACCCCTCAGTGATGGTGTTAAAGAGGACTAACCTGTGACGGAAGAGAGTTATAGTTGATGATACTATAACCTCGCACGTATAAAGTTTATAGCTTGAGTGCTATAACTTCACTAAAGTTGAGTGAAAGTTATAGTTGAAGGTACTTTAACTTTGCTGAAGTTAAGTGAAGGTTATAGTTGATGATACTATAACCTGACACGCTTAACTAAGGTTATAGTTGAGGTGCTATAACTTCACTAAAGTTGAGTGAAAGTTATAGCTGAAGTTGCTATAACTTCATTAAAGCTGAGTGAAGGTTATAGCTGAAGTTACTATAACTTCACTAAAGTTGAGTGAAGGTTATAGCTGAATTTACTATAACTTCACTAAAGTTGAGTGAAGGTTATAGCTGAAGTTATTATAACTTCACTAACGTTAAGTGAAGGTTATAGTAGGAGGTACTATAACATTGAATGTTATATACTTCAGTGTCTGGGGTTATGATAGCTCGAACTATGACATGACCTTTGAGGTGTAATGTTATAGGTCAAGATACTATAATCCTTTGGTCATATATGCTTGCTTATGTGTGGTGTTATGGTTAGTTGAACTATAACGCTATGTTTGCATATCATCTTGGTTACTCTCATTCTTTGAGGAGTCGAGCAGTTAGTTAAATTGTGACAACCCTCGCGAATGCGGAAATATAAAACATACAAGCATGTGAATTATATAGCGGAAATATGAAGTTTTTAAAACTTTTATACATGCAAGAAGAAATATACGAGGAGTGTCAAATATTACAAACCAAGGTACGAATTTACTACAACAAGAGACGAAGTCTCTCCAAATGTGAACAAAGTAAAAGTGCTTAGCAAACAAGCTAAAATCGTCTAGAGGTGTTTCATCCAGGGACTACGCCCGCTAGCTCACACCCGAACCCAAAATATCATAGCAAAAAGCCATCCAAATCAAGCAACCTGTTCATCCATGAA
>JAIUZE010021107.1:0-13930 GCA_022085475.1 Heliosperma pusillum | reverse complement strand
TCTAAACCTGGCCAGGATCTCGGAATAAACGTGTTCCGATTCGACATGCGATAAACGTTTCGCATCCAAGACTCGGGCTTACAAAATATATGCCGAGTACCCCAAATTCGGTAGATCAATTCACGAAAGAGGCGGAAAAACAGCTCAAGCCTCATAACATGCGGTACGCTACATGCAAATAACACCACCTCGCAAGTACACAACATTTGACGGCCGGGTCGAACCACGCATAGCGTTCAACTCCCAACAACGTCGTCGTATGCCCACTAACACATGCATTTAAGCAGTAGGATACCTCTCCGTTCCGACATGCCAGCCTTACGAACGGGAAGGTAGCCAAGGGAATGAGAGTACAAAGCACAAGACAAAATAGTGCTCAAACCGTAACATTTGTAAAAACCGACTCAAAGTGGTACATATCGAAAACCGTCACAAAACATGTGATACAAGCGAATAAAATATCATATATCCAAAACATGAATATTATAAGTCCCTACGTAAAATTATACGATAAACGGATCATGCGAACTATTATAAATTACGAGTTTTAGAAATTAAAGGAAAAGCATACAGCCGTGTTCCAGGCCGGGCAGGGGACCGGTGGCCGGTGGGCCGGCTCAGAACACAGGGCAAATTCCAAAAATCACCAAAAACAGAGAAAAGTGGTCTGGGCCGGTCGGTAGACCGGCGGCCGGTCGACCGGCACAGAGCACCCTATACAAAAATTCCAAGTTTTCCAAAGAAGTTACTGATGTGTTCCCAGTCGGTTGGCAGACCGGCGGCCGGTCGACCGGCCAGGAACCCCAGTTCACCCGTGAGCTTTGCTCACTTAACCAATTCAATCCAATTCTCATATATACTTCTAATAATCATCAACCATCAATATATATCATCAACATTCATCATATAACATCATTCATTAATCATAGCATGGTTCCTAATCTTCCTAATCGTATTCTAAATACGATTTCTAGCATATAAACATGTAAAACACGTAAATGATATCGAGTAACCCTTCACTGTTACCTTAACGCGTCTTTAATCGATTACTAAGCCTTCCTAGTAGTCTCCACCTACAAATAGGTAATAAAAGATGAATAAAATTCATCTTGAGAAAGACGGAAAGATTGAAAAGCGAGAAAGACGATACTTTTAATATGAATACGGATAGAGGAAGGTAAGGGGAGAAGAATGAGACGAACTTACGCGAATTCTATCAAGGAACGAAGGAGATACGGTGATTCAAAGATCGGATCAAAGATGGAGGCAAGGGTTTGAGTTTTCTTAGTGATGAAGGAATTGTGTTGTGTTTGTGAATGAAATAGGTTAAGGAGTATGAGGGAGTATAAGTAAAGGGTGAGTCGGAAAGTCAACGAAAGTCAAAGGCGGCTTAAAAGTCAAGAAAATTCAAAGACGACTTAAAATTCAAGAAAAGTCAAAGACGACTCAAAAGTCAAGAAAAGTCAAAGACGACTCAAAAGTCAAGAAAAGTCAAAGACGCCTTAAGACGGAATTCTCATGGAATCTCGCGGAAATTCCAAATACGAACTCGGAAATTCTAAATTCGACTCGGAACATAAAATTCCAAATTAAAACTTAAATTTGCTGAAAAGATTTCGTAAAATATTTCTACTAGAAAAATAGGGTACATTTCCGGGTGTTACAGTTCCTTCATGAACTCAAAGCCTAGGACCCTTCGTTCCATGAATGTCAACATCACAGATCTCCTAGAAAGGGCATGAGCCACTACAATGTTCTTTCCCTCTATGTACTTGCTTGAAAAGGAGAAGGATTGCACAAAATCCACCCACTTGGCATGCCTGGGGTTGAGTTTGTGTTGGCCATTAATGAACTTCAAGGCCTCATGATCTGAATGTAGCACAAAAGGCTTAGGTTTCAGGTAATGTCCCCAATGATTTAGGGCTCTTACTATGGCATAAAACTCTTTGTCATATGTAGAGTAGTTCAACCTAGCTCCACTTAGCTTCTCACTGAAATAGGCTATGGGCCTCTTCTCTTGAACCAGTACTGCCCCAATTCCTAACCCACTTGCATCACACTCCACTTCAAACAGCTTGTTAAAATCAGGCAAGCCTAGTATAGGGGATCTGCACAGCAGATCCTTGATAGTATTGAAGGACTTCTTTGCCCTTTCTCCCGAAGTGAAATCCCCTTTCTTCATACATTCTGTGATGGGAGCCATGATGGAACTGAACCCCTGAATGAACGTTCTGTAGAAGGATGCCAACCCATGAAAACTCCTGACCTCAGTTACTGTCTTGGGGGTGGGCCAATCCCTGATTGCTTTAACCTTCTCAGGGCCAACAGCTACTCCATCCTTTGAGATAATGAACCCAAGGAAATGAACCTCAGGTTGCATGAAAGTGCACTTCTCCAGCTTACCATAGAGCTTGTTCCCTCTCAGGACCTCACATAGTAACTTCAGATGTTGTAGGTGTTCCCTCTTGCTTGAACTGTAGACTAGAATGTCATCAAAGTATACCACAATAAATTTTCCCAAGTAGGGCCTCAATACTTCTGTCATTAGTCTCATGAAGGTGCTAGGGGCATTGGAGAGCCCAAATGGCATCACTAGTCACTCATACAGCCCATGCTTGGTCTTGAATGCAGTCTTCCACTCATCTCCAGCTCTAATCCTTACTTGATGATACCCTTGCCTTAGATCAATCTTGGTGAACACTTGAGCCCTACTGAGTTCATTCAGAATGTCATTAAGTCTAGGTATAGGGAACCTATACTTAATGGTGATGTTGTTGATTGCTCTGCTGTCTATACACATCCTCCAAGTTCCATCCTTCTTAGGCACTAGCAATGCTGGCACAGCACAGGGGCTGAGAGATTCCCTGACATACCCTTTGCTAAGCAGCTCTCCCACCTGAGATTGCAGCTCTTTGTGTTGCCCTGGGATCACTTCTGTAAGCCGGCTTGTTTGGAAGGACAGCCCCAGGCACCAGATCAATGTGGTGCTCAATTCCCCTCAGTGGGGGTAACCCACTAGGTAGTTCAGCAGGGAAAACATCTTCATAGGTTTTCAGCATGGCTTGTACCTCCTCAGGCACCTGGTTAGAACCTTCCCCTACCTCCTTGGTGAGGAGTACATAGACTGGTCTGAGATCATTTAATTCTTGCTCCATTTCTGATTCACTTAACAGCAGAACTTCCTTAGCAGCTTCAGTTAAGAGTGGAGGGTTTCCTTTCAGGATAGGGGGTAAAGGAGCTCAAATGATTTTCTTCTACCCAAATCTGAAAGAGTAAGTGTTGTCCCTTCCCTGATGGACAACATCCCTATCAAACTCCCAAGGTCTACCCAATAGAAGGCGACAGGCATCCATGGGCAGTACATCACACAAGGCCTCATCAACATATCCTTTCCCAATAGAAAATGGCACAACACACTGTTGATCTACCCTAACTTCAGCCCCCTTGTTCAGCCACCTACGCTTGTAAGGTTGAGGGTGGTCCTTGGTGGGTAATGTTAGTTTATCCACCAGTGTTTTAGAAGCCACATTGGTGCAGCTGTCTCCATCCACAATCAGATTACAAACCCTCCCTTTAATTATACATCTGGTTCTAAAGATCTGGTGTCTTTGATCTTCCTCTAAGGGTTGGGGTTGTGTGTGCATTACACTCCATGTCACCAGGCTTAAACATCGGTTCAATCAACTCTTCACTAGCCTCTGCCTCAGGCTCTTCCATCTCATCATCACAGACCAACACTTCATCCTCTCCCCAATGAATTACTTCTAGGGTGCTTAGAGCTCTTTTAGATGGGCATTCTCTAGCAAAATGCCCATAACCTTGACATTGAAAACACTTTTTGAGAGGGGTAGTTTTTATTTGGCCTGCATCAACAGCCTTGCCTTTATCAGGGTTGACAGGAGTCTTAGCAGGGATCACAGGTTCTCCTATCTTGACTCCTACAAAGGGTTTCAAGGTAGGGGTTCTAGCTGGTGTCTTAGAGGCACTGGATTTTCCCTTCCCCAACTTTTCTACCCTTAGAGACAAGTTGACAGCTTCCTCAAAGGAGTATATATTCTGCAGCCTGACTTTACTAGCTATCCTCTCATCCAAACCTTCTAAGAACCTTGCTATCTTTTGCTCAGGTTTCTCAACAACCTCACATTGCAGTGTGAGTTGTTCAAAGTCCCTTAGATAAGACTCTACATGTCTTTGGTCTTGTTTCAGGTGAGTGAGCTTAATGAACATGTCCTGAGTGTAGTCTCTAGATACAAACTTAGCCCTCATTCTCTTTTTCAGTTTGAGCCATGACTTAACAGGTTCTTTCCCCTCAAGGTTTTCATGTTTTCATACCACACTGTGGCATATCCTTTCAGTTTCATGATAGCAACCTTAAAAGCTTTTCTATCAGTGTATCCTTTAAACTCAAAGACTCTTTCTACAGACCTTAACCAATCTAGGAAATCATCAGGGTTCATGCTACCTAGAAAGTCAGGGATTTCTACCTTTATGTCTTTGTCCTGGTGTCTGAGAAGACTTTGATCTGAGCCATCTGAGTCTGACATTTCAAATTGTTCTACAGGTTGTCTCCTCCTCCCTCCACCCTGTGGGAATGGTGCTCCTCTTCCTCGACCTCTGCCTCCCCTTATGTCATTGTTCTGTTGGCCCTCAAGGAGTTCATTGACAGATCTGGAGACTTCCATCATAGTTCTGACAAGACCTTGAACTGTGGTTTCAAGACCTGTAATTCTCTCTTCACTCATGGTTGATTTTGTGTTTTTAATGTAGTTAGGTAAATGAACTCACAAACCAAAGCTCTGATAACCAATTTGCACTGAAATTATTCAGAAAAACAAGCTAAAGCAACACAAATAGAACTAAGGCTATATACTTGAGAGTTTGCTCTGTTTTTTGTTGGACTGAATGTTGAAAGAAAGTGATAGAACCTTAACCAAAGCACAAAGCCAATGGTTGAGGGTTGAACCTTGATTCCAGCACACAACTAAGGGTTTAGGCTCACTCCCAAGCACACAGCAATGGAAGCTTTCTCAAGCACACAGCCAAGAGATGACAACAGAAACAAAGGTTTCAGTTTTTGTGTTTTTTTCAAATCTGCCTTCATTCATTAGAAACAAGCCTTATATAGGTAGTAGGATTACATCTTGAATGTCCAAACATATCTAAGGCTAACAATAATCCTCAAAAGAAAAAAAATTAACAACTACAAACTGATACAAACTGAAATAAAGTAAAACAATCAGAAAACAGTTCTGAAAATGACAGGTTTCTTAATGCCTTGCTGCTGCTTTGTTATATGGTACATAGTGGACTTTTTGCTTGGTGTTTTGGTCCTAAACTGGAGTAGTATTAGTCCCCAAAGTCTGAGCAAAAAGCCCTCGAGTCTGCTTGGCCAAAAGAAGAAACTTGATGGTGACAGCTTAACTGCTTCTAAAATAGGTGAGAATTGGACTGGTGACTTGGCTCTTGTTTTAAGGGGTGATCCTGGCGTTTTCTGAGGAAGGTTCCCTGGACAAAAAGGTAATAGACCCTCCCTAGTATCAAACCCCATCCTTGGTTTGAAGTTCCTAAGCTTGGAAGTCACCCTGGGACCCTCCCCAAGGTGCTGCTGCTGACTGATTTCTCTGAAGGCTTGCTGGCTTGTTTTGTGAGTCTGTCTTGTGTCTTGGTTTGCCCTGGCTCGTGTCATGGCTATCAATGGTGCGTGTCATGGCTTGTTTGCTTAGGCCTGGACTATACAAGGCATTAAGGTAGCTTTTGACATAGGGTGAGGCTGATATTGGATTATGGCTGGACTGATCATGGGTTTGTTTGTCTTGGCTTTGAACTTGGCATTGAACTCCTGTTGCACATTGTTTGCATTGTAACTGCATGTGGTAGTCTTCCTTCATTTCCCATTGTTTGCATTGTAACTCTTTGTGTGAACAATGATTCTTCCTTATTTCATTAATCATTGTTTGCATTGTAAATCCTTGTGTGAACAACGAGTCTTCCTAGTTTCATTGCCCATTGTTTTCATTTTAACTTCTTGTGTGAACACAGGGTATTCTTTCCTTCATTAACCATTGCTTACATTCTAACTCCTTGTATGAATAATGAGTCTTCCTTTCTTCATCACCTATTGTTTCCATTGTAACTCCTTGTGTGAACAATGAGTCTTCCCTTCTTCATTACCCATTGTTTGCATTGTAACTCCTTGTGTGGACAATGAGTCTTCCTTTCTTCATTACTCATTGTTTGCATTGTAAATCTTTGTATGAACAATGAGTCTTCCTTGTTTCATAACCCATTGTTTGTATTGTAATTGCATGAGGTAGTCTTCCTTCATTTCCCATTGTTTGCATTGTAACTCCTTGTGTTAACAATGAGTCTCCCTTATTTCATTACCCATTGTTTGCATTGTAAATCCTTGTGTGAACAAAGAGTCTTCCTAGTTTCATTGCCCATTGTTTTCATTATAAATTCTTGTGTGAACACTGAGTCTTCTTTCCTTCATTACCCTTTGTTTCCAATGTAACTCCTTTTGAGAACAATGAGTCTTCCTTGCTTCATCACCTATTATTTGCATTGTTACTCCTTGTGCGAACAATTAGTCTCTCTTGCTTCATTACCCATTGTTTGAATTGTAACTCTTTGTGTGAGTCATCCTTTATTGCACATTGTTTGCATTGTAACTCCATGTGTGAGTCTTCCTTCATTACCCATTGATTCCATTGTAACTCCTTGTGTAAACACTGAGTCTTCCTTCATTTCCCATTGTTTGCATTGTAACTCCTTGTGTGAACAATGAATCTTCTTTATTTCATTACCCATTGTTTGCATTATAAATCTTTGTGTGAACAATGAGTCTTCCTAGTTTCATTGCCCATTATTTTCATTGTAACTTCTTGTGTGAACACTGAGTCTTCCTTCTTTCATTACCCATTGTTTCCATTGTTACTCCTTTTGTGAACAATGAGTCTTCCTTGCTTCATCACCTATAGTTTGCATTGTAACTCCTTGTGCGAACAATTAGTCTCTCTTGCTTTATTACCCATTGTTTGAATTGTAACTCTTTGTGTGAGTCTTCCTTTATTGCCCATTGTTTGCATTGTAACTCAATGTAAGAGTCTTCCTTCATTACCCATTGATTGCATTGTAACTCCTTGTGTAAACAATGAGTCTTCCTTGCTTCATTACCCATTGTGTACATTGTAACTCCTTGTATGAGTCTTCCTTCATCACCCATAGTTTGTATTGTAATTCCATGTGTGTGTCTTCCTTCCTAACCCATTGTTTGCATTGTAATTCCATGTGTGTGTCTTCCTTCATCACCCATTGTTTTCAATGTAACTCAATGTGTGACTCTTCTTTCATTACCCATTCTATACATTTTAACTTCTTGTGTGAACAATGAGTCTTCTTTGCTTCATTACCCATTGTTTGAATTGTAACTCCTTGTGTGAAAAATAAGACTTCCTTGATTCATTACCCATTGTTTGCATTGTAACTCCTTGTGTCCACAATGAGTCTTCCTTGTTTCAAAACCCATTGTTTGCATTATAACAGCATTTGGTAGTCTTCCTTCATTTTCCATTGTTTACATTGTAACTCCTTGTGTGAACAATGAGACTTATTTGCTTAATTACCCATTGTTTGCATTGTAACTCCTTGTGTGAATAATGAGTCTCTTGTACTTCATTACCCATTGTTTGCATTGTAACTCCTAATGTGAACAATGAGTCTTCCTAGTTTCATTGCCCATTGTTATCATCGTAGCTTCTTGTGTGAACTCTGAGTCTTCCTGAAAGTCCATAGACCTTAATTAGACTCCTCTAATTAATTACTAAATTACTTTTTAATTTAGTTTATAATGATCTATGTAACATGCATGCAAATATAAAGACATTTATATAAAAGAAGAAATTTCCTCACATTGATATGGAAATTATATGGGCACAACAAGAACTTCTTCTTGTTGTTCTTGAGCTATAAATATGGATGAACACAAGAAATCTCCAAACTAGAAGACCTCCTTCAAGTTGCACCAAGATGACACCAAATAATTTACCCTTATTATTAACTAGATAATAGGATAGATATTATACTACTAATATTATGACTATATTACTACACTAGTAATACTTAGTAAATATTAGTATTTGAGAGTTTTAGTGAGAGGAAGAAGTTTAGAAAGAAGTATGACAATTGAACAAAATCAAGTAAGTAATGAAATGAACAACTTTTGTTCATCCTTGAGGCCATAAGGCCGGATCATCTAGTCCTTAAAAGGACTCTTATTTTGTTTGATTTGTTCACATGCATTTGAGTGGAGTGTTGTAGAAAATATGATGATTGTTTTATACTTGTTATGTCACTTTCAAAAAGTAACTAAAGAGTAAAAATAAGAACAAAATCATCACCATGTAACTACTTCCAAACCGGTCCATTATGGCCTCGTTTGGTCCATTTTGATTTTTGATATTTGTCTCACAAATACTTATTGATCATATGGTTAATTATCTTGTATAATTAAGTGTTAATTTGATCATATAACAATTATATGACTCAATTAAATAAATAATATGTACTTAACCTTTTAAGTAATATTTTACCATTATATCAATATATAATGGGTCCCACAATGCTTAGTTAATTTATTTTACAACTCCTTGTAAATATAATTAACTAATTACCTCTATCTCAAAACCTCAACTAATTGAGTAATTTAACGATTAATTACTAAGTTAAATCTTATTTAATCGTATTAAAATAAGATATAAATTTATTAGTCAATTATCGCATAATTGAAAAATAAGTTTAATCGAATTTGAGTTCTTAACTCAATTTCTAATAATTAACTCTCGTACCTATCGAATATATGTAATGTACTAATTAACTGTATCGTATACAAATAATTAGTTACTATTTGGATTTCATCCTTTAGGTGTGACCGAAAGGGATCAGTTGATCACCGCCGTCAAACGACAATAACGTCGAACTCTAGTTAGCCAACGTTATTGATTTACGTTAATCAACTGACTAATCATATATATAGTCAATAATTATCCCAATTATATTCCATAATAAGATTTATTATGTGGCGCACTATTGTGGAGGACACCTACTCCAACAATCTCCCACTTGTCTGACACAAGTGTGCGTCACCGAGTCTCTTGTCTCTTTATCACATCTCCCACTCAACGCAAGGTGTCTTTCAGGTCGCACTTGCGATTGACAATATCTAGAGTGGTTTTCTCGATAGGGAGAGTAACTGTCTGACCGGAAAATCTACCATAGATCTCTTTCCGAGCGTGGCCACGCATTTACAGTAACTTCTCCTCGAGTGGCCTAAAGATGTTTTTACCCAACGTGGTGGACAATTCCCGTTGATCCATCTACTCTGTATAATGCAGATCACCATGATCTAGAAGAAGTCCATCGGCCTCCTTTTACGGCACGACCTAGAACATCAACCAAAACCAATCGGAAACTGCACCGACTCAGATAGACGGTCGCAAGTCAAAAGAATCGACTTATAGGAATAAGATAGAAGGACCCTGCAACGACCAGACATCAAATAATTGATTTAAGGGTCTCTACAATGTCACTGTCCGACAGAGTGTCATACAGTCTGTCTATGTAAACGACCAGTCATCTCCATGACCCCATGGTGCTGAACCAACCATCGATCGACTTACAATCTAGTCATTTTCGAGACGTCACCTCATTGAGTGACTAGGGACAAAATACTAAGTTCGTCCTGTTCACTTGAATTCGGTTCAACCTTTCTTTCAACCAATTCGGATAAACAAAGTATTAAAATTTAGTCAAACTACATAAAGGAGTTTTTTTAATGAAACTCTAACAATGAATGCGATTATCAAATATTTGGAAAAATTGATACGCTATCAATAATGTCATATCTTATAATCTTTAGCAATTCAGGGACATATTTCAATCCCCATTGAAATGACATGACTATCATGTTCAGCCTGCAAAAAGCATGGCTAATGGATTAGCAATACTTGCATCTTTCCATCGTTCTGATTGCTATTTCTCTTTGTCTACGTAATCGCATATTACATAAAACTTTCTGAGTACGTGTCTAGGTTTGAATCTAGACTTAGGGACTCTTGGCCTAAAGAGCTCCCATGTTTGACCAGATAATGGGATAGGCTATACAGCTACATGAAATATTCTAGTCCCTCCAATACTGCGATCCAAGCTACTTTCATATGCATCATCATATGACGCAATGTACTCCATTTCCGTTGTTAAATCCGCAATGATAAACTGCCTGGAACACTTCCAGCGGATACATGACATTTATATTTGAAAATGTCACTCCTACTTGGAACCTTTCCAATAGTCATTTCTGCTTGGATTCTTCCAACAGATAAATCTTCTATAAAACACAGCCAACTCGTGATTTCAATTCACTTTGATCAGTTTGGAAACTGAAGTCTGTGTAACCCTTACACTCAACTTATTTTAAACTCCAAACACATGGAACATATCTTTTAGTCCTTCGCAAGTACTAAGGATGTTCTTTATGGCTATCAAGTGATTCTCACTTGGATTTGATTGCAAATAATTCGTCATACTCAAAGCATTCGAAATGTCGGATTGAGTATACATCACAGCGTATATAATTGATCCCGCAGCGGAAGCAAAAGGAATCAATTATTATGTGTTCAACTTTCTTGAACTAGTCAAAGATCTTATCAATATAAGAATTTTGACTCAATGCTAATATCTTTTTAGATTTATCTCCATAAATTCAGATATCTAAAAGATGTATTCTACTTCTCCAAAATCTTTCATCATCTAAAATGATCAATATGTCTCCACATATAAGACTGATGAAAACCATATTACTCCCACTAAACTTCATGTATAAACATAATTTCTCGAGATATCGAGAAATATTTTATGACATGATTGACACACCAATTTCAACTCTTTAGTGCTTACTTAAGACATCCTCTTAAGCTTGCAAATTAACTTAGGATAGTTAGGATCTACGAACCCACAGGTGAATATAAAATATACTACCTCTTCTAGAATCGTATTCGAGAAGGTGGTTCTTGAGGTCCAATTGACATCATACTATTATGATATACTGTAATCGCTAAGTATATTCGAATGGTTCAAAGAACTAAGGTTGGTGCAATACTCTTTGCCTACCAAGTTATCTTTGAAAACATTTTAATGTTGATCCATGCAAATTTACATTGAAGAGGTCGTACTTCTTCAAGTAAAATTTACCAGGTCACATACCTGACCATCATGCATGGAGTCCATTACGAATCGTATGACTCTAAGCCATATCAAGAAGTTGGGACTAAAAACAGTCTTTTATAAATCGCATATTAGAATGCATATTAGAATTCATCACTATAAAGGAGCGATAAAATTCCACCTAACCTCCTAGGTTCCGAAGAAACAACTACTGAACAAGCAATGAGGAAAACTTTTTTCGGACCATATGCTCAGTTTGTGGCTCTTGAAACATTTTCTCCCACTCTGTCTTATCAAGAAATAATCGTATTTTTTATTGAAAGACAGCATCACGAGTCACAAACGCTTTGTTCTCGTGGTCAATGTAGGATTATTGAGCACTTGTTTCATTCGGATAACTTACAAATTAGGTACGCTACTCACCCATATCGTATATGGAATGAAATCAGACTGTTTTAAATGTGCTTTAATATGTTGGGAAAAGAAATAGCAGACAAAAATATTAAGATCCCAAGGTTTAGTCAAATGGCTCATTTTGACTTGATAAAGACAAAACCATATCGTATAAGGTTCTGTTTCTCTATTCAACAACACCTTATCTAATAATGTGTGTTAGAGGAGTTAACTTGTGAAACCATTTCACAATACTTTTGGTGAAAATCAAAGTCAATACTTAGATATTTATAGTTACGATTTAGTCGTAAGTCCTTGATCTAATGCTCTAGTGGTTAACTACTTCTCATTGAAGCTCTTTGAACTTTTCAAAGATTTCTCTTAGCACCTCATTAAGTAGAATCAAATATAATATCTACTTAAATCGTCGGTAAATTAAGTGAAGTAATCATTACCATCTCTGGTTGTGTTTGTTATTGGACCACACGTATTCTTGTGTAATGGGGCCAATAATTTACTAGTTCGATTTCCTTTTCAACAAAAGGGCACGAATCATCTTGCCTTGAATACAAGATTCGGACACACCATAAGATTCAAAATCAGATGGGTTAGGGATAGTTGTTTAATACTAGCCTCTTAATGTGCTACACAATCCAGAATTAAGATTAGACATAGGTCACCAATTTTGAGCCTTTTTCAATCTATATGACAAGTAATTACTAGTTTAGGTCAAGAATATAATTACCTTTGATTGGTATGGGATAATCATTGACCAAGTATAGGCATAAAAAGATACAACGTTTGTTCTATTCACAAAAGTGAAACACTTGTGTCGTACACAAAAATGGATACTATATTCTTTATCTAGAGGTTATGTACATAATAACGTTTATTAAAGTATACCTCTAAATCCAAAACTAGATTGATCACATTATAACTTTTATATGTCTCTATAGAAATAAAACTACAATAGTTATATTTCCCTTGTAGGTCGACATTTAATTATGGTTAGTCGTCACACGAATCATTATTATATGTATTGAATACATTGATGAAAACCATAATGGATATCTAATACCCAAAAATATTTGCATTTATCAAAATAAATGTCGATCATATAGATATTATGGGTGAAAAATTACACCCTATTTCTAACACTTTAGAAAACTTTGGGAAGATTCTTTTCTTGTGTCCTACACTGTAAAATAGAATTGTCAAATGTTGGGTTCGACACCTTGCTTGGGTTTTGACTTTACTATTCAAAATAGTCTTGCCTGTATCCCTTGCCTTGTGTCAAAGTCGAGCCAACCTACTCTTGAACCTCGTCTTAACAATTAAGAATATAAACATCATTCTTAGTGTTCCCACTCACTTTCATGAAACTCTACTTAGACAAGTATATAGGAATTATTGTGAAGACTATTCTTCATTTCATTCATGGTTTTACCTTCAAAAGGATAAACTTTTCATGAAGTGATTAAGGTATTTGGTTTGTTCACGATTTCAAATAAATCGATTAACCTAGTCATCCCAACTGTTTTGGCCTCTTTTAAGGTAAGCCTCGATAAGGAGCATTATGACGACATACCAAAATACAAATATTTTCTTTGGAGCAAAAATTTGATGTACCATTGTTATAAGAAGGCGTCACAAAATATTCAAAAACGCTTTTGAATAAGTGTGACTTATTCATTTACTCTTCATAAGAGACATTTGCAATGGTGAATATGAGGATCAAAAGATACAATTCATTTTGTCTTTAGCTACGGTGGTATAAACGGAGATTGCAATCAAAATGCTACCGTATAAAATAATGAAAACCTTTTCCACGATTGAACGGATTTATAAGTTCATAGAAGAAAAATAATTGTCATTGCGCGAATAAAAATAAATATTAACGGAAAATAAACATTCATTGCTTATATATGTTTTGCTTGTAAAAACAATTTTAAACAAGTCACTCATATAATGACCCCTCACAAAATTATATAAGTGATTCCAAGACCCATCTTTAGACAAAAATAGTCATCGCATGCTACCTTTATCTAAAAATGGTAAGTCAATACTTGACTAATTCTACACTTAGAACTCTTGGTTGACGGATTTCAACTAAATCCATCTCCTAGTCCCAAGATAACGCTTATCTAGTTGAGTCCAATCCAATTTTGGCTTGTGATCGCATCACCCTACTTACCCGAGGTAAAAAGGGACCCACGAGCGTGGTAGCCCTAATGAACACGGGGTTCATAGGTGTTACTAATTGGTAAGGCTAAATCTCAAATTTTTTTTTTTTTTTTTTTTTAAGTTATGTGAGAGG
>JAIUZE010021106.1:0-10641 GCA_022085475.1 Heliosperma pusillum | reverse complement strand
ATTAAATTGCTTAGACTGATTCTCATATTCAAGACTAACTAAAATAATCTATCCTAACATGCCTCTACTACAGTTTCCCTCATCCCAACATACAAGAGAATTAGCTACTCATGTTATTAACGATGCTAACTAAGACGATTAAACATATGACGATAGACATAATAAAATCGTAATTAATAAGCATGACAAATAACAACGCAGTAATTAAAGAAGAGAAAACAGTGATTAAGACTAAGGCAAAGAATAAGAATAAAAGAGAGACTAGTTCAGAAACTAATGAGAGATTGATGCTAATGATCCCGAACCCTAAGGGTTCTGAATCCTAATGATTCTGAATAATGCTAATGAATACGAATAAGAGTTTATATAATGCAAAACACGACTCTTAAACCCTAATTAAGTTATGGACTTAAGGCCCATGATAGATTCTACTCGATCGAGGGAAAATACCACTCGATCGAGGACTTTATTGGAGGAAATCACTCGATCGAGTAACAATTCTACTCGATCGAGCACCTTTTCAGCAGCAACCACTCGATCGAGCACAGGACAGCTCGATCGAGGTCTTTTCTCTTCAACGCTCCTCGCTCGACCAAATATATAATCGATCGAGGTCTTTTGGCCTATCGTGCAGTGTTGGACATGGCTTTGGACTTGATTGCGAGCGGTTTCACGCTTTCCCATGCAAGAGCTTCTGTTCCGTTCCTTCCATTCTCCTAAATGCATGCAAAATGGACTGTTTTGGCTCGGTTTCCGCTACTACGCAGCTTGTACCTACAAAATAGTAATGAAAGTACAAAGTAGCCAAATAGGGGCATATGGCGATATAATATCACCTAAATGACATAGAAATGCGTGCATATATGGACTAGAAAGTCTATATAAAATACACGCATCAAACTTGCCCAAACTAAACCTTTGCTTGTATTCAAGCAAACTCAATGCAGCTATATGGAACAAAATAAACCTAGGGGAATGGAGCAAGTCTCAGAGCTAGCTACAAGTCAATATTAAACAGTTTATTGCACTCATTCAATCGCTACAAAGCTTAATACGAAAGTGAACGAATTTATACAATCTTGGAAATAAATTAGACTTTCGACCTTGCAAGACTCAACCAAATTCGGACTCTCACGGGTCACTCTTCTCTCAACAAACAAATGGTAAGTAAATATGTATAAGAAAGAGAGAAGAAAATATTGTCACTCACCTAGACTACGACCGACACAACATGCATTGCTAACTAATATGAAAGATGATTCAAGCACCGTACACACGCATAACCACCGTTCAAGGACAATCACGTGCCGAACATTTGCAAAAATATGGATATGTGAGGCTAATTGGTAAGATGGGGCAAAACAATTAATAGAAATGTGAGGGTAAATAACCAAGCTAGTTCCTAACAAGACCGCAATAGAACTCGTTCCATCTTCCAACAATCAAAAATTAAGCTCGATGCCTTACCAAATCTAGGCATAGACAACACAAATCCCAAATAACACCTCAACAAAATAACGATAAGCACAGGAGCAGGTGTAAACAACAAAAATTCAGCCAATTATTTTTTCAATATATTTTTTTCATTTTTTCTTTCTTTTCTTTTCTTTTTCTTTTTCTTGGCTGATCGAGGAATAACCACTCGATCGAGTAGAATGAGTCACTCGATCGAGGTACATAAACACAAAATCTGCTCGATAGAGGCACAATTAATAAATTCTTTTCTTTTTCTCACAAGAAACCCACTTCAATCAATGATAACGAGCCAAAAACTGACACTACGGTAGAATATACCTCGACTACTAAACTAGCTCGGCAAGGGTAGGCTCAGTTTAGGATGTAGTTAAGGGCAACAGGCAGATATGGCTTTATGTGGAGTTAATGGGGTAAAATAAGGAAAAGGGAGATGCAAATATTCTCAAAACACGTAATACCGACCAGAACCCCAATGCATGCAGGCAATAAGAAATCAAAATTCATATACAAGCAAATGACACGAGGTGTGGGGAGTAACTACTCTCATTCCTAGATGAACTGGTCATGGATGTCACCAGTTATAGGCTCTAAAACTCAGAAAATATAAGTAGTTTGCCAAAATGTTGAGTCAAGTCTACTAGTCAAATTTAAATTCCAAGACAAAATTCAATACCTCACTATTTCGACTTCACTAAGTAAGTCAAGAAAGGTGCAAAGAATAGCTTAAAATAGACTTGTAGTGCGATTTCATCACGAACAAAACTCCAATCCGACTCAACTATATGCGAAAATAAACGTGATATTTTTTTATTTTTTTCAATTTTTTTCTAATTAACATGAATGTAAACGTGAATGCAATACAAATGCAAATGCAGACGCAAAATGATGTAAAACACTTCCCCAAACCAAAACAGACAATGTCCTCATTAGCTATAGCACAAAAGCATATAAGGGAAAGGGAAAAAAACAACATAATTCATGTTCCTAAGGGAATGAAATATATGTAAGAATGGAAAGATAAACAGAAAAACTCACAAAGCGAAGCATCCCCAAACCAGCATCAAACTGGGGATCGATCGAGTAAACATTCCACTCGATCGAGAGCTTTTTTCAGTCAGGTTTGCTCGATCGTGTAATTCGTCTTTACTCGATCGAGTAATCTCTTGGCAGCACAACCTTCGACTTTGAGCAATTATTTTCCGCTTCTTTCTCCTGCAAAAACAATGCCAACCGATACCCAGAACAATACCAAAAGAAAGTCTAGCAGGAAAAAATAAATTGTTTTTCTAAGCTACGGATTATCACGTGATAGTCTAATTGTCTAATGAAAACGCGATAAACTGTTTTTACAATTTGCACGGGGTTGCAAACCCGGCTAATAACCAATTAGGTTCTTGACAAGGCCACTGTCAGGCCTTTGACTTGCGGAAGTACCCTCAGCTGTGGTAATTTCCGCCTTCTTCTTCCACACATACGGTCTTTTCTGGGAGTCTAGCTCCACTTCTGAATTACTCGAACATGTGTGAACTTCTTTCATCTTCGCTGGTACGGTAGTCTCAACAGTCGAAGACGGAATCAGAAGTACTCAAGTCTTCCTCCTGAAGAGTCTTATCTATCCCTCTCTACCTGCGCATACATAACTATAGAGAGAAAGATAAGAACAGTCTTAAGGAATTAGAAATTCCTTAAGACGAGACAGAAATAAATAACAGAAAATTAAATTGCCTCCCCGGCAACGGCGCCAAAATTTGATGTGGTCGTTATACACCAAAAATAAAACCTAAGTCTACTAACTAAGAAGAGAAATAAAGATAGGAATTAATATGAAAATAAATCAGATAAAGAGAGAAATATGCTAGGATTCGGTCTACTGCAGTATCGGCATCTACGGGTCAACTAAGTCAGTCAATCTATCAATGAGAAGGGCAATGGTTTTCTCCTCTCGGTCTCAAACCACCCTAGGGATTTTCCTAATTAACTCTCGCCCTCTTAGGAGTCACCTATCAATTTTAAGCAAGCCTTCCCTTCCAATCTCTCGATACAGGTCGGGGTTAACTACCTAGCCTAGTCTTCTGCATGCACTCATTCGACTACAACTCAATTAAATTGCTTAGACTGATTCTCATATTCAGGACTAACTAAAATAATCTATCCTAACATGCCTCTACTACAGTTTCCCTCATCCCAACATACAAGAGAATTAGCTACTCATGTTATTAACGATGCTAACTAAGACTATTAAACATATGACGATAGACATAATAAAATCGTAATTAATAAGCATGACAAATAACAACGCAGTAATTAAAGAAGAGAAAACAGTGATTAAGACTAAGGCAAAGAATAAGAATAAAAGAGAGAGTAGTTCAGAAACTAATGAGAGATTGATGCTAATGATCCTGAACCCTAAGGGTTCTGAATCCTAATGATTCTCAATAATGCTAATGACGACGAATAAGAGTTTATATAATGCAAAACACGACTCTTAAACCCTAATTAAGCTATGGACTTAAGGCCCATGATAGATTCTACTCGATCGAGGGAAAATACCACTCGATCGAGGACTTTATTAGAGGAAATCACTCGATCGAGTAACAATTCTACTCGATCGAGCAACTTTTCAGCGGCTACCACTCGATCGGGCACAGGACAGCTCAATCGAGGTCTTTTCTCTTCAACGCTCCTCGATCGACCAAATATATAATCGATCGAGGTCTTTTGGCCTATCGTGCAGTGTTGGACATGGCTTTGGACTTGATTGCGAGCGGTTTCACGCCTTCCCATGCAAGAGCTTCTGTTCTGTTCCTTCCATTCTCCTAAATGCATGCAAAGTGGACTGTTTCGGCTCGGTTTCCGCTACTACGCACCTTGTTCCTACAAAATAGTAATGAAAGTACAAAGTAGCCAAATAGGGGCATATGGCGATATAATATCACCTAAATGTTATAGAAATGCGTGCATAAATGGACTAGAAAGTCTATATAAAATACACGCATCAACAAGCATGGTTCCTTGACTGATCGAGTGAAACCATTCTCTTTTATCACATGGTCGAAACGATGATTCCAACTCCGAGAAGCTTGCTTAAGTCCATAAATGGAACGCTTAAGCTTGCAAACTTTCTTAGGATTTTTAGGATCAATGAAACCTTCGGGTTGTACCATGTACAATTCCTCCTCCAAATAACCGTTTAAGAAGGCGGTTTTCACATCCATCTGCCAAATTTCATAGTCATGAAAAGCGGCAATCGCTAAGATTATCTGAATGGAACGCAGCATGACTACGGGTGCAAAAATTTCATCATAATGCAATCCTTGCACTTGATTGAAACCTTTTGCCACTAGTCGTGCCTTATAGGTATTTGGTTGTCCTTCTACGGAATGCTTTATCTTATAAAGCCATTTGCACTGAAGAGGCCGTACCTTATCAGGCAAATCAACAAGATCACATACGTCATTCTCATACATGGAGTCCATCTCGGATTGCAAGGCTCCAAGCCATAGCTTAGAGTCGGAACAGGTCATGACACCTTTATAGGTAGCGGGTTCGTTACTCTCCAAGAGTACAACATTATCTCTCTCATTCTCCTCGACCATACCAATGTATCTGTCTGGAGGAATAGAGACTCTACCCGATCTCTTAGGTTCCATAGGGATGTTAACCGTAGCACAAGTTGAAGGAACCTCTTCCTCCATTGGTTGCTCGGTTGTTGGTTCTTGAATCTCCGACAGATCGAAGGTTCTATTACTTGACTTATTCTCGAGAAACTCTTTCTCTAAGAACTTCGCACTAGCCACAACAAAAACTCGTTGTTCGGTAGGCGAATAGAAGTAATGACCAAACATTCCTTTTGGATAACCAATAAAGTATTGTTCGATTTCTCCGTTCGCACACACCATTTAATTGAGGTGTTCCAGGTGGAGTTAACTGTAATACTACACCACAGTCTTTAAGGTGTTGATCAAACTCATTTGAAAGATATTCGCCACCACGATCTGAACGAAGTGCTTTAATCTTTCTTCCCAGTTGGTTTTCAACCTTATTCTGGTATTCCTTGAACTTTTCAAAGGACTCCCTTTTATGCTTCATTAAGTAGACATATCCGTATCTACTCAAATCATCCGTGAAAGTGATAAAATATCTATAGCCGTCTCTTGCGTTTATTGACATAGGTCCACATACATCAGTATGTATGAGTCCTAATAGGTCACTAGCGCGCATTCCAACACCTTTGAAGGAAATTCGAGTCATTTTACCGATAAGACATAATTCACACGTGCCAAATGATTGGTAATCAAATGGGGAGATAGTCCCATTGTCAATGAGCTTCTTTACACGTTTCTCATTTATGTGTCCCATACGGCAGTGCCATAGATAAGTTTGATCTTTGTCACCAACCTTTAATTTTTCTTATTCACATGCAATATGTGTAACACCCGGAAATGTACCCTATTTTTCTAGTGAAAATATTTTACGGATACTTTTCAGCAAATTTTAGTTTTAATCGTAAATTTAATTTTTCGAGTCGAATTTAGAATTTCCGAGTCCGTATTTGGAATTTCCGCCAGATTCCATGAGAATCCCGTCTTAAGGCGAGTTTGACTTTTCTTGACTTTTGAGCCGCCTTTGACTTTCGTTGACTTTCTCCTTCATATACTCCCTTCCTCACCCTAAACCTAATTCATTTCCCACAACTCAAAAACTTTCCTTCTTCTCTAAGAAACCAAAGAAACCTTGCCTCCATTTTTTATCCGTCTTCAAATCGTCACTACGCCTTCATTTCTTGCTCAAATTCACGTAAGTTCGTCTTATTTTTCCCCTCTTAGCTTCCTCTATCCGTATTGGTAATAAAATTACCGTCTTTCTCGCTTTTTAAATTATCCGTCTTTCTCAAGGTGAATGATATTCATCTTTTATTATCTAATTGTATGTAGGTGGGGACTAGGAAGGTTTAGAATCGATTAAAGAGGCGTAAAGGTAACGGTGAAGGGTTACTCGATATCATTTACGTGTTTTACATGCTTATATGCTAGAAAACGTATTAGAATACGATTAGTAAGTTTAGGAATCATGTTATGGATGATGATTGTTGTTATTGGATGATTGTTGATGATGAATATTGATTGTTGATAGTTATTAGAAATGGATTATGAGAATTGGAAATGATAGGATTGAATTTATGTTGAAGGCTCACGGGTGAATTGGTAACACATGTCACGGGCGTGAAATACAAGTCACGGTCGTGACTTGTGCAGTTTCACTGCACTGACCCCTTTTTGTAAAATGATCATATCTCCTTCGTTACTTGCTTTTTTTGGGCTTGTGACCATTCGTTGGAACCGTAAGAGGATAAGCTATCACCTCGACATAGAATTTCTGCATTTGCATATGTAGAACTCTAGTTATAACCATTTGAAGTGGACCCTTGTTTTCGTTGGTTTCCAAACAACGTTGTTTTGGAGAGGTGATCTATATTTTTATTCATTATGCTTCATAAAATTGTTTTAATGCTTATGTATCATGTATTGACTCATGTTTATCATATTTAAACTTATATGATTCCCTATTCTCATGTTTTGTGACGGTTTTTGGTATGTTCCCACTTTGAGTCGGTTTTTACAAATGTTACGATTTGAGCACTATTTTGTTATGTGCTTTGTACTCTCATTCCCTTGGCTACCTCCACGTTTGTAAGGCAGGAATGTTGGAACGGGGAGGTATCCTACTGCTTAATTGCATGTGTTAGTGGGCATACGACGACCTTGTTGGGAGGCGAACGCTTTGCGTTGATCGACCCGGCCGTCAAATGTTGTGTACTTGCGAGGTGGTGTTATTTGCATGTAGCGTACCGCTTGTTATGAGGCTTGTGCTCTTTTCCGCCTCTTTCGTGAAGGTTGACCGAATTTGGGGTACTCGACGTCTTAGTATGATCGAGTCTTGGATGTGGAACGTCCTACCACATGTCGAATCGGAGATATGTCTTATTCCGAGAGTCTGGCCAGATTTAGACTAGGACCGTATTATTATCGTCGTCCTACCAAGAGGAAATTAGTCTACATATACGAAATGGATTGAATCGTGTATGCGTTTCGGGTATATGTCTTATCTCGTGAATGCCTTTTAATCATAGTTGCCATGTACACGATGATAGTGCGTTTCATTTACCGTGAGAGAGGTCGTCATTGTATTGTTATGTATGGATGCGTGATTACATGATTGATTATTCATGGTCATTGCATGACTTGGCATGGTTTGTTTGTCGAGTCTCAATCTTATCAAACTTATACCGCTAACGGTGAGATGCAAGCCCTAGTGAGCGTATTCGGTTGCCTAAGAGTGTCTTACCCGAGTCTTTGTATCACATGATGGATTCGGATTTGTATTCTAGATGCTCTTATCATTATATTGAATTGCCTATCTATTCTTATCGTATCTCACATGTATATCTATATATGCATGCTTCTACTTTGGTATTTCCTCTATGTACGTTTTGGTTGTGGTGTGTGTGACGTTGTTGTGACATGGCTGGGAGAACCCGGAGTTACTCCCCACTGATTGTGGCGTTCATGTTTTTCATGAATGAACAGGTTGCTTGCATGGATGGCTTTTTGCTTGACATTTTGGGTTCGGATGTGAGCTAGCGGGCGTTGTCCCTGGATAAAACACCTCTAGACGATTTTAGATAGTAGCTAATAACTCTGTCTTTTGTTAACGCTTTGAGAGACTACGTCTCTTGTGGTATTTTTATTTGGTTTGTAATATTTTGACACTCCTCGTATTTTCTATCTTGCATGTATAAAGGTTTTTAAAATACCGTATTTTCGACTAGACGGGGTAATTTCATCTTGACCAACTATGATAGATGGGGTAAATCCGACTAGACGGGGTAATTTCATCATGCTTGTATGCTTTATATTTCCGCATTCGCGAGGGTTGTCACAATATGTCTGTGGTTTGATCTAAGATATAAATTCCATTCATGGAAATTGCTTTGCCATAAATCATTTCATTAAAAGAGAAAATACAGCTATTGTCTTTTACTGAAAATCAAAAACCGTCTTTATCTAGTACGAAAACAAAAATAATGTTCTTAGATAAACTGGGTACATAGCAACAGTTATATAAATATAAGTCAAAACCACTCGGGAGTTGGATTACATATGTTCCCACCGAAACTGCAGCAACTCAGGCTCCATTCCCCACTTGCAGGTCCACATCACCCTTTGCGAGAGGTGTGATGTTTCTTAGGCCCTGCAAATGATCACCCAGATGAGAACCACAACCTGTATCAAGTACCGAAGTTCAGAAACTTGCATGGTTAATCTCAATCATATGAATAAAAGATGACATACCAACAGGAGTGACGCAGCCTGCTTTTATGTCCTCACTGTACACGGGACAGTTCCTCCTCCAATGCCCAGTCTTGTGGCAATGGTGGCACTCCATGTTACTGTCCTTGCTCTTTGCCTTGCCTTGTGAGCCACTGGTCTCACCATGCCCACTCTTGCTGTTTCGTGACTTTTTAAACTTTGGCTTTCCTACAGCTAGGTCGCCATGAGCCTTGCCCTTACCTTTGCCCTTGTTGAAAATCATGAGAACATCTTTCTTCATGCTCCCACCCAATTTCATATCATTCTCAGTCTGTACAAGAAGTGAGTGTAGCTGATGAAGACTTTTCTTCATATCATTCATATAGTAATTTGCCCTGAAAAGGGCAAAACCACCATGAAGTGAATGAAGCACACAGTCAATGACTATGCTCTCACTGATTTTGCAATCAAGTGCGTCCAGTTTCTCGACATTCTCAATCATATCAATAATGTGTGGGCTAAACGGTTGGCCCTTCTGGAGTTTCGCCTCAAATAAGCGACAGGTATGCTCATAAGTAACGATTCTCGGTGCTTTTGAGAATTCGTTAGTGAGTGTGGTGAAAATCTTGTTTGCACCTTGGGCAATGAAGCGTCTTTGCAAATTGCTTTCCATTGCAAAGATGAGTACGTTCTTTATCCCACCCGCTTCCATAACGAAGTCACTATATTCAAGTGTCTAGTTAGCTCTCGCATTGGGGCCTGGGTTTGGCGGTATTGGCTCAGTCAAGTACTTGAGCTTACCGTCAGCAATCGCAGCATTCCGTAATGCCACCTCCCAGTCCGCAAAGTTGGACCCGTCATTCTTCAGTCGCGTGGACTGATTCATGTGGTCCATAAAAGCTTTAAGCCAGGATTCGCGCGCGAGCGTGGCACTTGGCATAGGGATATAAGTATTTCCAGCAATTTGTTATATGCAGTATTATCAATGTAAACGAGTTCTACACTGAAAAAGAAGAAAAACATAATAAGCATGTGACAACTCTCGCGAATGCGGAAATAAAACATACAAGCATGTGATATAATTAGCGGAAATACGGTATTTTAAAAACTTTTATACATGCAAGATAGAAATACGAGGAGTGTCAAATATTACAAACCAAATAAAAATACCACAAGAGACGTAGTCTCTCAAGGTGTTAACAAAAGACAAGGTTATTAGCAACTAGCTAAAATCATCTAGAGGTGTTTTATCCAGGGACAACGCCCGCTAGCTCACACCCGAACCCAAAATATCATAGCAAAAAGCCATCCAATCAAGCAACCTGTTCATCCATGAAATACATGAACACCACAGTCAGTGGGGAGTAACTCCGGGTTCTCCCAGCCATATCACCTTAAACGTACATATAAGGAAATACAAAATAGAAGCATGCATATATAGATATACATGTGAGATATGATAAGAATAGATAGGCAATTCAATATATAATGATAAGAGCATATAGAATACAAATCCGAATCCATCATGTGATACAAAGACTTGGGGAAAACACTCTTAGGCAACCGAATACGCTCACTAGGGCTTACATCTCACCGTTAGCGGTATAAGTTTGATAAGATTGAGACTCGACAAACAAACCATGCCAAGTCATGCAATAACCATGAATAATCAATCATGTAATCACGCATCCACACATAACAATACAATAACGACCTCTCTCACGGTAAATGAAACGCACTAGCACCGTGTACATGGCAAGTATGATTAACAGGCATCCACGAGATCACATTTCCCTGAACGCATACACGATTCAATCCAGTTCGTATATGTAGACTAATTTCCTCCTGGTAGGAA
>JAIUZE010021100.1:0-13293 GCA_022085475.1 Heliosperma pusillum | reverse complement strand
CTCGTTGATTTTTGTCTTTAATTTTCTTCCTGGTGGGGCAATCTTTAATCATATGATCATTATCCCCACACTTGAAACAACCACGATTTAAGAGAGACCCTTTTGACTCAGTTTATTTCTTATAAGTTTTGTTAGTGTTATAGTTAGGCGTTTTTCCTTGTTTTCGATTGAATATTTGTTTTCTTAAAACGCTTAGCAAATAACACTGTTTCATCCTCAAGATCTGAATCTTGTTTTTCGCTGGACTAAGCTTGTAAGGCAATTTTCTTGGTATTACTAGCATCTGCGTCATCCTCATCGAGAGTAATCTCATGAGCCATTAGGGTTGCAAGTAGCTCTTGATAGGATAAATTAGATAGGTCCTTACACTCCTCATTTACCGTCACCTTAGGTCTCCATCGTTTGGACAGATTTCTAAGGATCTTTCTAGAAATTTCCTCAGAGTCAAAAGTTCTTCCTAGATTTTTCAATTCATTGACGATACTAGAGAAGCGAGTGGTCATGCTATCAAGCGTTTCACTTTGCTCCATAGAGAACAATTCGTATTTTCGCATTAATAGTGCAATACGTTGCTTTTTGACAACAGGGTCCCTTCATAGGCTAACTTTAGACCGTTCCTTATTTCCATGGCAGATGAGCTAGATAAGAATTGATCAAACTCGGTAGCAATCATGCCATTTTGTAACAGACTAATAGCTTTTGAGTTTTTGTCAGCTTTCTTATAATCTGCCTCAACATAGTCCTCTTCCTTCTTTTCGGTGGAAGTGCCAGTAATAGATTCAAGCATGATCTTATTCAAACCATTCTTAATGATTAGCCAACACTCCCAGTCGTTACCCTTAATGTAATGAGTCATCATATTTTTCCGTAAACCATAGTTCTTCCCATTGAATACGGGACACTTTAGGTATTTGGAATCCATTGAAATAAAATTAAATGCAGCCGAAAATAGATAAATAAAAAAAATAAAAGGATCAGACTCCTTGTTGTAAGGCAATCAAGAGCTCGAGGCTCTGATACCAATTGTAGAGTCTATTGATCGAATACGAAAGAGGGGGGGGGGGGTGAATTGAGTATTAAAAACTAGCCCCACTTTTTCGATTAATCAATGAATTATGCGAGTAACAAAATAAAGAAATAAAGAACGACACAAGAGATTTTTGAAGTGGTTCAGTTTCACAAATCGAAACCTACGTCCATTATTCTCGGTTAATAATTCTTAGTACCTCTCTACGGATTGCAAAAATAATTATCAACCCACTCGTATAATCAACTATGATTATAACTCAGATTGAGTATCGCTAAATACTCTATACTATCTTACGTTAATAAGAAAGTACAATATAACTCACAAAGATTCTCGTTAAAGAATAAGTAAGATTATGTGATGTAGTATTATCCAATAACGTATCTCACTTGAGTGATGGACAAAGATTTAGGAAGCATGACAACCCATAAGTTGTATTACTAACCAATAGAATTTTATAAATACATTAACTATATAAAACTTTTGAAATATATAAAATACTATTTCTCTTTTTGAAAACATTTAAAAGATTTTGTTTCCAAAATCATGCATCAATTTCGTCATTCAAAGTTATAAGTGTAATAGCTAAAACTTTGGACTTTGTATGTAAAGTTACAAGTGAAATAGTTATAAATTTATTTACATAAACATCACTCTAATGGAATAGTTACCGAATGAAGACCTATACTATCTAATCTTCACAAAGATCTTCAGTATACGGATCATCGCTTTCTCTTGATCACAAAGACCCTCCATCTTGAGTCTTGTGTTATTTGAAGTAGATCTTGCTTGAATTGTTTTTTCAATGTTATAACCAGAATAGCTATAACTTTGCATATGAACTTACAAAGTTATACTTTAAGCTCTTATAACTTTGTCTCTCTGAAATCTTCAAAGTTAAACCTCAAGCTCTTATAACTTTGATCTCCTTACTTGTAATTGTTGTTAGTTATAATAAGACTAAAGCACACAATTACATGCATATAATATATCAATCAAATCAATCAATTAACCACATTATCAAATACATACACCTGTTATCATCAAAACTATACCAAAGGTCCAACAGGTGAGAAGCTGAGGATTTAGATGGCATGGGGATATCCAAATGTCAAAATGCAAGAGCATAGTGACGTTCAATCTTAACTGTCTAGGGTCCGGTTTTATTTCGTGTCCCACGAGCGACACGTGGGTTACGCGAGGCGCGTTACTTTGTTTGTTCTTGAGAATTTGGATGAGTTCTGCCCTTTATACAATAACAAGCTCTACCAATTACACAAGACTAATGCTATAGAAACAAAATACTTTTGTGACTGTATAAGCCTAGTGTACATCTGTTGAATTCTTTAGATGCTAAACGAGGGTGATAATCAACGGAATGAAGTGGGAGGTTCTATGATGTTAGAATACACTGGAGATCCGTGTTGTCTCTCTTACTCACCTAGATGAGTGAAAGGATCGTCCCGAAAGATATGGAGACAAAGTAGTTGTGAGTCGATTCGTCTGAAATTTGTAAAAAGATGATTACTTGAGAGGTGTTGTTTTGTTTGTGGGTGGAGAGATTTTCTTTGGTTTTGTCTTGTGCATTTTGAAATTACTCGAGACTTTTGTTTGGTTGTTTTTAGGGTTTAAAGTCGCCGTTGGACTATTTTTTGGTTGGAAGTCGTTGTTGGACTGTTTTTGTGTTTAAGTCATTGTTGGACTGTTTTTGGTCTGTTTTTGTGTGTAAGTCGTTGTTGGTCTGTTTTTTGGATTGTTTTTGTGTGTAAGTCGTTGTTGGACTGTTTTTTAAATTGTTTTTGTGTGTAAGTCATTGTAGGACATTTTTTGTGTGGAAGTCGTTGCTGGACTGTTTTGTTTTGTGTGGAAGTCGTTGTTGGACTGTTTTGTTTTGTGTAGAAGTCGTTGTTGGACTAATTTTTGGACTGTCTTTGTCTCGTGAAATTTTGGATTTTGAGACTTTTGATTTGGGGTGGTTAGGATTTTTTTGTTTCTTTTTTTGTTTTGTTTGAATTTGTGAGAGTTTAGGCACGATTGCACTGAAATATTGGCATATGATGCAATTTCTGGTAGTCATATGAAATATAGGAATTGACGAATCGGGTAGAAATATGGGGTCTCCAAACCCAAAGGTCACCTAGAGACACGACGATCAAGGAATTTTCACACCACAAGATATGGACAAGGTGGTAAATGCACGCACTTGTTCAAGCGTATTCTAAGAGGTCGAGTAATCTACACTAAAGAGATACGACCTAAAGTATTTCAAGTCTATTTCACTAGTTAAGGGTAAAAATTAGAACAAGTGAGTAATAAAAAGACATGTGCTCCTTTGTAACTCAAAGAGGACTAGGATGGTCCTATTTGTTAATAAATGCTAAAATAGTGAATACAAATGGCTTCTGGGACATACCCCAAGCTATGTTACTATTTGACACTAAGCTAGGAGAAATAGAGGGATGGGGTGACAGCAGGAGAATACTCTCTAGAGACTTCAAACTCAGACTCCGATTCTGATTTAAATTTGTTGTCTTCTGGCTCTTTCTTGAACATCTATTTTTCACTTTCCGACGTATGGATTTCTGCTTTGACTGGGAAGATGAGGTGTGAAAAATCCAAGGTTAATTCTTCATCTGTAATCATTAGAACTTCAAAAGGATTGTTAGGCTTTCTCCCATGACGGACGGGTAGACGACCATCCTCGATCGTATCTTGAATGACATGTTTCAACTTGTTGCATTGCGCTGAATCATGTCCTTTGCCTCTATGGTATTCGCAGTAAGCGTCTCCATTCCAGAACCTACCTTTCTTTTCCGGGTGAGGTGTAGGTCCTATAGGTTGAATTTTGCCTTGTTGTATCAACCTTTCCAAGGCATTGGAATATGTGTCGCCAAGGTTGGTGAATTTCCTATGAGGGTTGCTCTTCTTTGATGGTTCGACAAATTTGACCTCATCGTATTTGTTGATGGAGCCATAAGAACGACTCGTTGAGCCTTGATACCCACAACCTACCGTTTTGGACAAGAGTCCTTTTCGGATATCGTCTTCATTTCTTGTTCCCAACAAAGTCAAGTCTTTGGAAGATCTTATATTTTGGTATTTCAAATGGTTTGCATAAACGCCGGGTCTTAGGATGTTCACGAATTTCGCTACAAGAGTAGCTTCATCTAGATGTTCAACAAGCTGCGTGCTAGTTTTCCTTTGCTTATTTAGGAAGTCGGCAAAGTCTTCTTTTTCATTTTGGGTAATAACCTCTATAAGGCGCTTATTGACTTGAATGCGATCTAAAGGGTCCTCATGCCCCTTGAACTTTGGGCTGTCAGTCATGTTGAAGTCGGTTGGCAATTGTACGTTCGCAGCTTCATACTGATGGTTGTTCACCGTATAAATGTATACTCCTTTGAGATACATTAGTTGCTCCTCCTAGTATTTGAGTCGCTTTTCAGCTTCGGTAAGAACCAGCTTGGGACTGACTTCTGGTTGTTCCAC
Organism: Heliosperma pusillum; assembly: GCA_022085475.1. Taxonomy (NCBI): domain Eukaryota; kingdom Viridiplantae; phylum Streptophyta; class Magnoliopsida; order Caryophyllales; family Caryophyllaceae; genus Heliosperma; species Heliosperma pusillum. The sequence goes on along the minus strand of JAIUZE010021100.1, from coordinate 8,777 downwards.
AAAAGGTGGAAAGTTACCATGCACACTGTCAGGAATATATAGAGTAGGGAGTCTAATTTCCATGGCAGCAATTCAATCTTCCATGGCATTGAGGCCAGCATAAGCTTGGTCTTGACTTGCTTGGAGATGGATGAGTGCAGTTAGGATTTGATCATTACTATTCTGGTTTCGTGGACGAGTATTTTCTTGACTAACTCTTTACATCTTGGAAGGTGAGGAAGAGACCGACGACGAATCAGAGCAATATCGACCAATCTAGCACACTTACTCAAAAAGACTCGACTTGTGAAATGGGAGTGTGCCACTGTGTTTAAGTGAGTTTTGAATATGACTAGTTTGGAAATGAGTGACGACTCGAAGTGGAGAACGACTCGACTTATTAAGTGGGAGTGTGTCACTATGTTTAAGTGATATTTTGAAAATGACTAGTTTGGAAATGAGTGACGACTAGAAGTGGAGAATGACTCGACTTGTGAAGTGGGAGTCTGCCACTGTGCTATGTGTGTATTGAAAATGACTAGTTTTTTAAAATGCTCATCCTAGACAACCGTAGTGTGGTTTTAGGAGTGTTGAATCAAAGTGGAGAAATGGTTTTGACTTGACACTTGGACAGAGTTTCGGCTCATTTTGCGCTACTTTTGGCCACCTTTGAAAATGTTTTACAGTATTAAAGAGGATTTTGATTTCGAAAATTTGTCATGATTTACAAAAGGGTGATAACGCAAAGGTTGTACACATTTAAACAGGCAGAATTAAGGCATGCTAAGTGCATTTAAAAGGGTTTTGGCTTAAAAGGGTGGGTTGCCATACCAAGAAATCAAACCTAAGGTCGGTGGAGGGGCCCGTGCCAAACATGAGTAAGGTCGGTTCCCAGTCCATTTACTCGAGTAGTGAAAGACCATGGTGCTAACATGAGTACACACCGTGGTATGGTTGACGTCAATTGCTATCCATCCTTAGGCCCAGATAAGAATTTGAACCGTCCAGAGAGGACGATTGATCGAAAGGGTTGTGTTGGGCCTATGAAGGCTAAATAAAACAATCTAGGATGGTCGAGTAATCAGAACTGACAACTGTCTCATACATACTATTCCATAACCTCGTTCAAGTTCCAACCTGGGTAACACGTAAGTGTAAATCCCAGCGGATTTGCCAAACTATGATACACGGATTTCGCGATCCTTTCCAAACTGTGATACCCGGGATACCACGGATGGGGAAACGAGGGACAAGCGTGAAAAGACGCATTTGTGGAGTCGCCACCAACTTTTGTAGGAAGTTGGAACCGTTCGAATACTTTATGTCATGTCAAGACACAAAGTGATGACATGAACACTAAGAACTCGTTACCCTTAGCATTTTAAGTCTAGAATGACTCTCGTGTATGCCAATGAACACGGGTGCTCACAGAGATCCTGAGTAAGGGGCGAGGGTACGTATTTGGAAGTTCTTTTGATCGAACACCTAATCCCGCCCGCCTCGATAGCGGCCTCTACTAATGATTAGGGAAACTCTTCTATTATCGATGTATTGTCGGTTATATGCATGCAATGCAACTTCCACGTTTAAATCCTAGCATGTGAACTTAGACTATGTCGGTTAAACTAGTAGTTTAGCAGTTAATTAAGTCGGAATAGGATTTATGTTAAACTACATGTTCAACCGACATAGTCTAAGTTCACAGGTTAGGATTAAAACGTGGATGTTGCATTGCATGCATATAACCGACAACACATCGATTACAGAAGAGTTTCCCTAATCATTAGTAAAGGCCGCTATCAAGGCGGACGGGATTAGGTGTTCGTTCAAAAGAACTTCCAAATACGTACCCTCACCCTTTACGCAGGATCGCTGTGAGCACCCATGATCATTGACATCCACGAGAGTCATTCTAGACATAAAATGCTAAGGGTAACGAGTACTTAGTGTTCATGTCATCACTTTGTGTCTTCACATGACATAAAGTATTCGAACGGTTCCAACTTCCCACAAACGTTGGTCGCGACTCCACAAATGCGTCTTTTCACGCTTGTCCCTCGTTTCTCCATCCGTGGTATCCCGGGTATCACAGTCTGGAAAGGATCGCGAAATCCGTGTATCACAGTTTGGCAACTCCGCTGGGATTTACACTTACGTGTTACCCAAGTTGGAACTTGAACGAGGTTATGGAATAGTATGTATGAGACAGTTGTCTGTTCTGATTACTCGACCATCCTAGGTTGTTTTATTCAACCTTCATAGGCCCAACCCAACCCTTTCGACCAATCGTCCTTTCTGGACGGTCCAAATTCTTATCTGGGCCTAAGGATGGATAGCGATTGACGTCAACCATACCACGGTGTGTACTCATGTTAGCACCATGGGCTTTCACTACTCGAGTAAATGGACTGGGAACTGACCTTACTCATGTTTGGCACGGGCCCCTCCACTGACCTTAGGTTTGATTTCTTGGTATGGCAACCCACCCTTTTAAGCCAAAACCCTTTTAAATGCACTTAGCATGCCTTAATTGTGACAACCCTCGCAAATGCGGAAATATAAAACATACAAGCATGTGAATTATATAGCAGAAATATGAAGCTTTTAAAAACTTTTATACATGCAAGAAGAAGTGTACGAGGAGTGTCAAATATTACAAACTAAAGTATGAAATACAACAAAGAGACGGAGTCTCTCAAAATATTATAAATGTCAAAGTGTTTAGCAAACCAGCTAAAATCGTCTAGAGGTGAAACTTCCAGGGACAACGCCCGCTAGCTCACACCCGAACCCAAAATATCAAGCAAAATGCCATCCAATCAAGCAACCTGTTCATCCATGAAAAACATGAACGCCACAGTCAGTGGGGATTAACTCCGGGTTCTCCCAGCCATATCACATTAAACGTACATCAAAGGAAATACAAAAGAGAAGCTTGCATATATAGATATACATGTGAAATACGATAAGGATAGATAGGCAATTCTATATATAATGATAAGAGCATATATAGATATACATGTGAAATACGCCCGTGAAACTCTCTGTTACGCAAGGGTATATGGTCAGCCACTATTTCACGCTCGTGACATGAGTTTCACGACCGTGACTTGGGTCAAGACATCTCCATTTTTTTCTAAACTCAACCATCATCAACTATTATCATAAATCATCAATTCTCATACCAATTATCAACTAACAACAACTATCATCAACAACCCAATTCCTATGAGTACTAATCTTATTCTAAATACGATTACTAACATAGAAAACACATTAAAAACACGTAAATGATATAGAGTAACCCTTCACCGTTACCTTTTCGCGTCTTTAATCGATTTCTACGAAAGTCTCCCCTACACTTATATAACAAACTATGAATATAATTCACTTTTGAGAAAGACGGATAAATTGAAAAGCGAGAAAGACGGTAATTTTATTACCAATACGGATAGAGGAAGATAAGAGGGGAAGAATAAGACGAACTTACGCGAATTTGAGCAAGAAATGAGCGAGATATGATGATTCTAAGCTTGGATCAAAATGGAGGCAAGGTTTTGTTGGTTTTCTTAAGGAAGAAGCAAGAGTTGTGTTTGTGTGAATGAATTAGGTTAGGAGGTAGTATGAGGGAGTATAAGGGAAAAAGTCAAGAAAAAGTCAAAGACGGCTTAAGATGGGATTCACTTGAAATCTTGCGTAAAATTCAAATACGGACTCGGAAATTCTAAATTCGACACGAAAAATTTAATTCTAAACTAAAACTAAATTTCGCTGAAAAGTATCCGTAAAATATTTTTACTATAAAAATAGGGTACATTTCCGGGTGTTACAATCACCCCACCTTTTAAAAAGTTTCGTCCTCGAAACTTGAGAGTAGAAAACAAAAGTATCAAGGACAAGAATCGGTTTTCAAGATTAGTACGAAAACTCTAATAAGGGAAACATCTATGAAACGAGGTTCATCTCGAAAATGGTTTAAAGAAATTTTTCATAAGTGCGAAAGTTACTTACGGATCTCAAGAGTGCCCGTCGCGAACGGGAACTCTAATTATCCAAATCAAATCAAAGTCGAAATAGTGAAATCGAAAATCAAACAAGTGTTAGTAAGTGCAGGACTAGTCACCAGACGTCTCCAGTAACAATTCCAAACATCCAACCAAATACAAAATCCAAATATAAATGGGAAAGAAATCTATTTTCTCCAAAAAGAGGTTACACAAACCATCTTTAGACTTCTTTGAAACGTTAAAATAGAAATATAATATGGAAATTTGAAGGTTTTATCAAAGATAAAATCAAATAACAGGACATTACACGTACATAGAGCGACTCGTACAATTCACACACAATTCAGGGTAACAAAATAGATACAAAACACGCAAAAACGAAACAAATCGAATTCTTTGGGATAGGAAGATCAAGATAAAGTCGGCAGGAAGATCTACAAGAATTCGACATTACTAACTCTACTAATAAACCAAGTCCTCAAGAGAATGCAATTAACCCAATTTGCAACTCATCATTTTCAATCATCAGAAATCCTACAAAGATATTCCATAACACGAGATTTCAAGCCAATAACCTAATTATTCAAATCCATTTAGTATCTACTGAAGTCCTTCGGCACGGTAGACTCCACAACTAACAATCCACAAGGTAAAGGAGACTTACCATGAAATTCCCTTGATTCAATTTACTTCAAACTCATTATCCTAAATTTGCAATGAACTTTCTCATCTTCGAAAGTCAAAACACAATCAAAGCAACAAACATAATTATCTAAGATTCAACTAGCCTCATCCAAAGTCTCACGACAAGGGAAAATCCACAATCCATTATCGATTATAAGGATTCTTTAATACGCTATAACATCCTTAATTCGATCATTACTACGCTCGAAGCCTCAAATATAAATAGTCACATTAGCAAACTATGGAGGTTACTAATCCTCAAGATAATGGGTTCACCATTCTATCTCTATATTCCATAACAACTGAGCACTCACTATCCAAAGCTTGCAACGAACATTTCTCAATCTCAAACTATGATTCCTCAACAATAAAAGAGAATTACTAATTCTTAACCACAAATGGCCAATCACTTGGCAATAAGACAACCATTCAAATCATCTAGCTCATCTAAAACTCAAAATGAATAAATTTTCATTTATGACAATACTCCTCAAACTTTGGTTACCGGCTTAATTACCCTAAAGCAAAGTCTCTTTTAGAATCCACCAATTAGAGACATATAATTCCCAAATGATATCTTAAGCAACCGTTATAATACCCATCAACAACGAACTATCACCACGCTCAACTCGATTCCAAAAAGTAGCACTACAATAGCAAGCTCAATAAATGAAGCCATCAAGAGAGTACAATACCGCCAACAGATTCATCCTAAGGTTTAAATCCAATCCTATTTATGGTCAAAATCAACACGAAGCTAGCTAACAACCTAATCATCTCACCAGAGGAAAGACAATGACACCATGACATTGGAAACGATAGGAGATTTCGAGGGAAACACGAACGCGATAAGATCGGACGAAAACTAGAGGAACGCTAGAGGCAGGGAGCCAAAAGCTAGATATTGGATAGATATAGCTATGAAGATAGCCAAGCAAAGGAAAAGATAAGAGAAAACAATTTCCTAGGAATCGGCTTAGTAGGAACTTGCATGAAAGGAAATGGAAAGGGATAATGGCACGATAAAAAGGTTTAAGGTTTAATCCACAAAATTCCCTTTTCAAACTCAGGGCGATAGCAAAGCAAATCATCTCAATAACAAAGGTCTCTTACAAGGGACCCTCGTACCACAAATCATCGGAGTAAGGTACACCTATATTTAACAAATCGATTACAACCCAATTCATCCATACTTTCATATAACACGGTATCCCAATTTCAGAATTGCAACTTAAACATAATAACATTATCTCAACTCCAAAATTTGACACACTCCCAAAGGTTTCAAAACCGAAGAACTAATAAGGAATTCTCGATACTAATCTTTTTTCAACTCCTATGGCCCACAAGATAGAACACCGAACAGAACGTCATCAACAACATCTTAAGGCATCACCGTCATAGCCAAGCTAATCAAATTCCACTCATGCCATAATCCTTAAGTAACATGGTTTAATCTATCATGACGACTTACTACCTCGACCAAGTCTCCGATACCATGATATAAGATCATATTTTTAAATCCAAGAATTATAGCCAAGTACTTGATAAGTGAATATTTGTATGATTTTAACCCCCAGTTTAGCTCGGTTTTGTTTGTCATTTGTGCTTTGTTAAGCCATTTTATGAGCTAATATCGTCTTCTAGGCGAATTCCTGTGTTCTAACTTGTCTTGTAGGGAAAGTGACGTTTCTACGCCCTTTTTCTATATTTCCAAGCATTTGCCTAGAACCCGACGATTTGAAGATGCAAGCTTGACCGTGTGTAAGGCATTTCGAGAAGGTTCATTAACTTAAGGGAGAGAAGAAGCAAAGACGGTTTTGTAGTTGTCGGAAGACCAATCAATTAGACGGGAGAATTCATCGCTTTACATCATATCCAAGCAACAAACCCGATTTTAGAGTCAAGGGGGATGTTGTAAGTCAAGTCAAAGCGAAGGAAGTTGAAGAGTTAGTCAAGAGCTTCCAGAAGACGACTTACCCGATCGGGTAAGTGGTGTACCCGATCGGGTATTCCTGCTGCTCAGTGCATTGCGGCTCCTTCATCCTATTTTTGACCTATGTATTTATTGCCCGACCTCTTCTCCACGAAACCCTAATACTATAAATAGATGTGCCAAGCCCCTCATATCAATCATCCATATATCCATGAAATAATCCATCATATACATTTTCTTACATAATCTAGTCTTATATTCCCTTTTAGCTTTAGTGTTTCTAGTTTAGATTCTCTTCTTCTTTTGTCTTTTGTTTCTAGTTTATTTCTGTCCATTTCCTTTCAAAACATTAGTTTAGTTCAATAAGAATTTCAATCTTCGTATCTACTAGTTGGGTTCAAGAGTTGTAATTCAAAGTACGATATTTCTATGCGAGGGATTTCTATTATTGTTATCGCTTTCATCGTTGATCGTCACCTAGGTATTCCTAATTTATCCTTTGCTTATTGTTCTTATTTGTTTTCCAATTGATTGTTATTTTCTATTCGTATCATTTAGATTCGTTTTCATGTTGTTATAATCATAGTTTCATTTCTTAGATTGTCGTATAGCGTCGTTATTATCGCCACATAGAGAGTCTAAATTATTGTCGAATTCAACTAAATATGCTTACCTTAACTTTAATTGTTAATATCAACATAACCATGAGTGAGTAGTCACCTTTCTAGGGTGTAGGGTAGCCATGTTAGATTGATTAAAATATGATAATTGGATAAAGGAAATTGTGCTTTTAAAACATTGTGTCTATGCATGTTTGGACTTTAACGATAGTTGACGATTCTTGATCACAATCATTGACTAGTATGGAATTCTTTTCCAAGGTAGATATACAGGAATCGAATAGACAAAGCGTGACATAGTGGATTAAGACCTAGTAAATCGCACTAAAAGCATGCTAGACCATCTGATCCATGATTGTAATGAACACACCATTCTTACGAACGCTTAATGAATTATTTGCTTATCCCAAATCCAATTTCATCAATATATCAATCTACATGTGTGAACCTATTTCCCTAGATGCTTCTCATTATTGTTAATTTATCAATTGCTTTATTGTTTTCATTCTAGTTTGTTTTTAATTTGTTTTTATGCCATTCGTTAGTTAGACATCACAAACTCCAAAACCCAGAAAATCTGTAGATAAAACTCAATTAAGAGACGATTCACAATCCATAGGAAATACCATCTCCCTGAGGATCGACCCCTACTTCCCTAATTACATTAATTTGTTATTAGCCTAGTCTGGGTAATTTATCTTTGCATCGGGCTTGCGACAGGCCTGATCAAATTTTGGCGCCGTTGCCGGGGAGCACGGTTTAGTTTTCCTTTTTATTGTGATTTCTATCACGATTAGTTTTATCTAGTCTTTAGGAACTCAAAATTCCTTTAGACCTCTCTTGATTTTTCATCTTAGCTTTTCTATCTTATGCCCAGATCGTCTAAACTAGGGACCCCTTGTGACAGCCTCAAATTTGCGGAAAGAAAAAAAATTCATTTAAATACATAAAAGATAAGAATACATAACGAAGGTGTCATAAATAAAAAGGTTTATTACAAAACGGAAATAATATTATACAAAAGAAATATACAAGACGGGAGACATATCTCCCGTATAAATACGGAAATAAAAGAGTGTATAATAATATACAATCTAAGAACCGAATATAGGTCCAAGGTAAATACTTCGCTCGCTAGCTCGTCAATGTACCCAAAGTATGCATCACCACCTGTTCGAACGCATTAAATATAAACACGGAAGCCACAGTCAGTGGGGAGTAACTCCGAGTTCTCCCAGCCACGAAATGTCAAGTTTAATAAAACATGAATAACATAAAAGCAATGTATATGGACAATACAAAACTTTAACATATATGATATGATTTTCATGTTATGAAACAGATAACTAACAAATAACCTAGCATGTGAAAGCTATCATGTGAAGCCGATAATAAACTATAACTCGAGGTAGGGAAGCTGGTATGCTAGCTCAGAGGTTCCTCTCAGAAACATGGCCGTGATACACTCAAACCCTAATCAACATGTAATCATGTGAATCAGTTAACAATCGGTAATCCAAACTCTATCAATCTAGCCGGCTTGCATCTCAC
>JAIUZE010021099.1:0-10648 GCA_022085475.1 Heliosperma pusillum | reverse complement strand
GGAATAGGTAAATGATTCAAGGGTTTAAAACGTAAAACCTTATTATAAATTCCGAATAAATTCAAAATAATTTTATTAAATTATCAAAAATTCTAATAAATCTAAATAAAAATAAATCAAAAAATTATTTTTTTACATCCAATGCTGTCTTCAAACTTGCAAGGCGAGTCGGGAAAAGTCAACGAAAGTCAAAGTCGACTTAAAAGTCGAGAAAAGTCAAAAATGACTTAGAAGTCAAGAAAAGTTTATGACGACTTAAAAGTCAAGAAAAGGCAATGACGACTTTAAAAAGTCAAGAAAAAGTCAAAGACGACTTAAAAGTCAAGAAAAGTCAAAGATGAATAAAAACGGTCTTTTCATGAAATCTCTCAGAAATTCCAAATACGAACGCGGAATTTCAAAATACGACTCGAAACAATAAATTCTATTTGAAAAACTTAAGTCTGCTGAAAAGTGTTAGTAAATATTTTTACTAGAAAAATTGGGTACTTTTCGGGTTGTTACAATCACCCCTCCTTTTAAAAAGTTTCGTCCTCGAAACTTAGAAGAAGGAAAGTAACGTATATGTAGGTCCATTTCAAAAACTGTTAAAAATATATTCTTAATAAAATTACAAGGTCTTATCACTGGGGCGGAAGGTTCTCGTCAGCTGTTAAGAACATCGACGTCCCAATTCAAAAACTTTAAAAGATACTTTTTCGCATCAATAAATGAGAAAACCAGTTATCGAAACGTCTCCAATAACGAGTCTCAACATCCTTGACGGTAAAATACTTGAAATCTTAAACTATTTCAAAAAGCTTTTAGTTCAAAAATTTCATAGTAAGGATAATAACTCTATTATCTATGCCTAAATTTCTAACTAAAGCTTATAGTAATATATCTAAGAGAAATGATAATCGATAGAAGGAACGGAATATTAGAAAGAATAAATCGAATAGAAATAGGAAAGGAAGAAGGAGATTTACCTCAAGCAAAGAGCTCGGGATATTTAGCTAACATTTTAGCTTCGGGTTCCCAAGTTTCTGATTCGACGTTTCCACAACGCCAAAGGATACGAACTAGGGGTACCACCTTGTTTCAGAGTTGTTTGTTAGCCCTTTCAAGTATACGAATCGGCCTTTCTTCCAAAGCCAGATTAGGTTCCAAGTCCAAAACTTCTTCTTGAATAATATGACTCGGATCACTGATATACTTCTTCAATTGCGAAACATGGAACACATCATGAACTTTACTCAAGTTCGGAGGTAATTCCAAACGATAAGCAACAGGACCAACTCTTTTAAGCACACGAAACGGTCCAATATATTTAGGACTCAACTTTCCTTTCACTCCAAACCGTTTCACTCCTTTCATTGGTGACACCTTACACTACTACAAATACAGGCAATAACAACGCCCCATCAACAACGCATACTCATGAAAATAAAGAAAAACCGTTGTGGAATGGATAATTATTTTTCCGCGGAATTTTATTAAACCTAATAACAACGGTGTTAGTTTTTCGAACGTTGTTATTAGTTTTAACAACGGCGTGAACTAAAATAACCGTTGAAAATAAATTTACTAATAACAACAGTTTATTCTATATCCGTTGTTATTAATTTAGCGCGATATAATGAAAAGTAATAACAACGGGTATGAAAAACCCGTTGTTATAATGTGTTATTAATTTGGCGCATTATTTGGCTTAAATTAATAACAACGGATATGATTTTGTTGGACGTTGTTGTTAGTTGTAACAACGGATTTAACTTTGTTAACCGTTGTAAATAGGTAACCTAATAACAACGGTGAATATGAATATTAACCGTTGTCAATACTTTTAATAAAGATGAAAAAAAACACAGAACACTAATAATACTGTACTGCAACACAAAAACACAAACACAAAGCGATTATACTGCATCCCAAAACCACAAACACTAATAATTTATTGATTTCCTGATCGTCTCTTTGTCATCATCTCCGTCTGCTATTTCTTATTAATCAGGTATTCTAATAATTTTTCTTTATTGATTTCCTGAATTTCGTTTATTTGTGAATTAGTTGACTTATACATTGCATTTTCTGAATTAGTTTTAATTAGTTGGATTTTCTGAATTACTTGGCTTACTATATATACTACGAATGTAGATAAATGACTCGAACTTGGATGAATGCTGCGAATATGAGTGACCCAAACTATAAGGATGTTTTAGCTGAATTTTATGAAGTCGTTGCGAACAATTTGAATGGTTCTTCTAGTATTCCATGCCCTTGTGAAAGATGTGGTAATATTAGGTATATGGCTATTCCGGACGTTAAAATTCACCTAGAAAAGTATAGTTTTAGTCGATCCTATACCCGTTAGATTTTTCATGGGGAATCATTAGAGGAAGATAATAATTTTGAAGAAGATGATCTTGAGGTATACGAAAGGATAACTGATGATCCCGAGTTTGCCGAGTATGTTGAGTTGGAAGCAGACGAGTTGAATGGTGGGTCTACAGATAATGAAGAAAAAGATGATGAATCAAATGCTTTTGAAGATGAAAACATTAATTTGGATGACCTTGACAACATGTATAAGAAGTTGTGTGAGTCTGAAGCGCCTCTATACCCTGGTTGTAAGTACACAAAGATGTCGGCTGTGGTGAAGTTGGATAATATCAAGGGGGCAAATGGGGTTAGTGACACATGTTTCACTAGTTTATTAGCCTTGATAAACGACATGCTTCCAGATGGTAATGTTCTTCCCGTTAAGACATATGAGGCTAAAAAACTAATTAGAGGGGTGGGTATGAAATATGAGAAAATACATGCATGTCCAAATGATTGCGTTTTGTATCGAAAATTATATCAAAACTTAACTAATTGTCCGGTTTGTTTTGAGTGGCGTTATAAGGATAAGGAAGGGATCCCGGCTAAGGTGTTATGGTATTTTCCAGTGATACCAAGATTCATAAGGATGTTTGCGAATAGCAATGATTCAAAAAAGTTAACTTGGCATGAAACTGGAAGAATAAATGATGGGAAGCTAAGACACCCGGCAGATGGTATGCAATGGAAATCGTTCGACGCTAAGTCTCCTGATTTCGGCATTGAACCTAGAAACTTACGTCTAGCGCTGTCCACTGATGGAATGAACCCACATGGAAACATGAGTACCCAACATAGTACTTGGCCAGTAGTGGTGGCAATATACAACTTACCTCCATATGTGTGCATGAAAAGAAAGTACTTGATGTTGTCGTTGTTAATTTCCGGCCCTAAACAACCTGGAAATAATATAGATGTCTATTTGGAACCTCTTTTAGATGATTTGCGAATTTTGTGGGATAGTGGGATAGAAGTATTTGATGCATATAGGAATGAAACTTTCAATTTGAGCGCGATGTTATTGTGTACAATAACCGACTATCCGGCTTATGGCGACCTTTCTGGGCATACGGTGCATGGGAAAGAGGCATGTCCATTGTGTGGGGAGGATATCGAGTCTGAATACTTGAAGTGTTCTCATAAGTATGTGTATTTGGTAAATAGGAGGGGCTTGGATCCTGACCATTGTTATCGCAAGCAGCAGAAAGCATTTAATGGACGTCAAGAACATCGTCAACCTCCTAGAATTTTGAGTGGGCATGAAGTTTATCAGAAAGTAAAGCATATAGAGATAAAATATGGGAAGAAGAACGGCTCTAAATTGTCTACTCGGGGGTATAAGAAAAGATCCATATTTTTTGATAAACTTCCATATTGGCCTGACCTGGAGGTCAGGCATTGCCTCGATTTCATGCACATTGAGAAAAATGTCTGTGATAATATTATCAATACCCTCCTGAATGTTCCCGGTAAAACAAAGGATAACGCCGCAGCTAGGGAAGATATGCAATGATGGGTATTAGGCTAGAGTTGGCACCACAGAAGAGAGGTAATGGTACATTTTTACCGCCAGCAGCTTATACCCTTTCACGGAATGAGAAAAAAGAGTTTTGTGCATGCTTGAATGGAATTAAAGTGCCACATGGTTATTCGTCCAACATCAAAAGCCTTGTGTCGATGCAAGATATAAAACTCACCGGGTTAAAGTCACATGATTGCCACACTTTGATGCAACAATTACTATCCGTGGCTATTCGCTCCATTTTACCTGAAAAGGTACGATATGCTATTACCAGATTCTGTCTCTTCTTCCAGTCCATATGCGATAAAGTCATCGATCCCGATGATGCGGATTCATTGCAGGACCTCGTTGTCACCTCTCTTTGTCATTTTGAAATGTATTTTCCACCCTCTTTCTTCACTATCATGATTCACCTGACCACTCACTTGGTTAGGGAGATTTTGTACCTTGGGCCCGTGTACTTGAGATACCAGTATCCTTTCGAAAGATTGATGAAAGTCTACAAGGACTATACATCTAATCGGTATCGTCCAGAAGGTTGTATTGCTGAACGTGCTATATTAGACGAAGCTCTTGCATATTGTTACGCTCATCTCTCTCCTGAGGAGTTAATTGGCGTTCCAAAGAATCGTCATAGTGACTGGATGACCGGAAAAGGTATTAGGGGCCGGGTTGAAAAAATTGTGTCACGTGACATGTTACATTTAGCACATACGTATGTGCTAAACAACGAAGATGAGGTGCAACCTTATATTGAACAACACAAAGATGAGCTCAAATACGATCACCCAAACAAGAGCGAGATGTGGATTGCAAACGAGCATAAGAAGACATTTGGAGAGTGGTTTAGGAATGTTGTCTTGGAGTATAAGAATTTGTATGGTGATGACATCTCTCCTAGGTTACTACGTCTTGGGTTAGGTCCAAATGCCAGGGCCACTTTTTTCAGCGGTTTTGCTATTAATGGTTATACTTTTTACACCCGCGAGCAAGATGAGTTGAGCACAATGCAAAATAGTGGTGTGAGTTCTGAATTTGAGGCAATGCACTTTGCTACTTCAAAAGATAAAAACCCTATTTGGGGAAAATGCCTTTATTATGGTGTTATTCAAGAAATATTGGTATTAGATTACATTGATTTCACAATACCTCTGTTTCGATGTAACTGGGTTGATAACAACAACAATTGTGTTCGAAAGGATAAAATGGGATTTACGTTGGTCAATTTGGATAAGGTTGGCAATAATAAGGATGATCCTTTCATAATGGCATCCCAAGCTAAACAAGTGTTCTATATCACCGATCCTATGGATAAGAAGTGGTCTGTTGTACTATCTATAAGGAGTAGACGGGGTGCACCCGATAATGGTGGGGATAATGATCAGGATGTCGTGTTTGAGGGAATGGATCACTCTTCCACTGTATCTTATTTCGACAATGTTGACACTGATCATGATAACATTGAAAGCATCTATATGCGTGATGATCATGGTGAAGGTATTTGGGTTAACGAAGAAACTATGTCGGGCAAGAAACGTCCCCGATCCTGAGGTGGTATTGTCTTTAGTTTTTGTTAGCTTTGGTCATTGTTGAAGATTCCCAAATTATTTAGCTTTTGGTCATTCATTATACAGTCTCCATGTTTTGGTTTCTGCTGATATTGCAGTGTATAGTGCTTATGATATTGCTGTCTTTGTTGGTTTCTGCTGATTATTATTGCAGTGTATAGTACTTATGATATTGCTGTCTCTTATAATTATAATTAAAAAAAAAAATAAAGGTAAGCAACAACAACGGTTGTTGTAAATATACCCGTTGTGGTTAGTAATAACAACGGTTATTAATCACAAACCGTTGTCATAGTGTTTACTAATTACAACGGGTATGATACTATAACCGTAGTCATTACTCTATCACAACGGTTTGTTTATGATAACCGTTGTCAATATTTGTAGATAGGAAACACACACTAATAATACGACTGTACTGCAACACAAAAACTCTATCACAAAGATCTATTAAAGGAAATGATCATTTTTCTGTCATCATCTCCCTTATTATTTTTTAATTTGTGAATTTGTGAACTATTTCTTGAATTTGTGAATGTCATTTCCTGAATGTCGTTTATGTTTTTCACCAATTCAATGTCGTTTATTATTAGCAAATTTGTTAATGTCATTTCCTGAATGTCATTCAATTCTAATTTTGCTTTATCGATTGAATAGCTTTGAATTGAATTAGTTTAATTACTTCTAAACTTAAGTCAAAAAACAAATTAACTTATCAACATTAATATTATTAAATAATAAGTTCAAACGGCGCCACACACAAATGGCGCCAAAACAACAACAACCAAACAACCAAACAACTACAACCAAACAACAACAACAAATTAAATTGAGTCCGGGTAAATCTCCCGGATAGCTGCCACCACTAGAGCATATGCATCAATCGGGTCAGCCTCGGCCAGAGCCAACCCTTCCCACTGCTCTACCTGGGTCACTTCAACGAGGTCGACCCCATTTGGCCAACAGTAACGGTCATGTTCGGAAGCCACCCATAGATATGGCCCAGGCTGGTGGTCCGTGCTCTCAATAAAATCTTTTCGCCCATGCCCGGCCTTGTCAAACATTCTTGCCAGTTTGAATGCGGACGCACGATGAGCATCCGACATCCCAAACTCGAAAACGAGTTCCCCTGTAAAGTGCCTGCGATGATAATTTGGCCACATCTTCCTGATTAAATAGCCATTTCGAATAAGCGTATCACGGAGTTTTTTGTAACTTTTACACACAACGTAGCCACCCTCAATATGACAAGGCATTTCTTTCATGATGCAAGCATATGGTTTAGTAAAAGTCCCAGACATTTTGTATGGTTGATGTTAGTATTGAGGCTGGGAAATTTTGTATGGTTTAGCAAATATGATATTGATTAGAGTTGGGAATTTTGTATGTGGTTGATAACCTGCTTGTATTGAGGCTGTATTTATAGAGAGTTATTTATTGGAGTTATTTATTCACATGCATGCATTGGTTCACATGAAGGCATTGATTCACATGCATGCATTGGTTCCCAAAACGACTATACATTCACATGCATGCAGTACGTTATTGATTGAGTAAATGTGTGAATATGCAGTCAATGCATTTACTGCAATGTGCAGTCAATGCATTTACTGCAATGTGCAGTCAATGCATTTACTGCAATGTGCAGTAACCCTATCACAACGGTTGTGGTAACGAAAACCGTTGTGGTTAGTAATAACAACGGGGTTTTGTACCAATAACCGTTGTTATTGCGTAATAACAACGGGTTTTTGTACCAATAACCGTTGTTATTGCTCAATATTATTATTTTTAATTAAAAGATATTGCAGTCCAAACCCGTGAATAAACAACAGCAGAACCAGCATTGATTAAAGCATCCATTGAACATCATCAATGGCAGCATAACCCCTCTATAAATACAGCCTCAAAACCCCTCCTTTAAATATTACATAACTACCCTAAAATTAATATCATCAATGGCAGCAGTTAACCTTCCCAACGATGAAACGACCCTTACAAAATTGATTGCAGATGAGGAGGAGGCTCTTGCCGTAGTTCCCGCTGATCATCACCCATTGATTAAAGGATCCATTGAACATCGAAGGGATTATTGGATTAAGAGGCGTGAAGCAGTCCGACTTGTCAACCAAGCGTCGTCATCATCATCGTCCTCTGTCTACCCACGTCGGCCTTATACTCGGAGGTTGGATGCCGCAAGAGATATGTTGAGCTGTACCCGTCCTACCTTATCTCCACATGCAAGACGTGTACTTGCAGGCATTGAATCTGTTATTGCAAAATACGAGGTTAATGATCCGGAAGTCATCAGTATCATCAATATTGTTCCGGATTGTTGGTGGCAGTGTGAGAAAAGCTTTTTACACTTAACCGGAATTGTTCCGGATTATTTAACATCTTTATTTATTTGATGTCGGATGAATGTAATGTAATTTATTATAAAATCTAGGTTATTCCTAATGAAATCAATGAGAAAGAATGTTGTTTAAAGTGTTTGAATTGATGTTCAATATTTTGATGTATATATAGAAGTATATAAAAAAGGGTTTAGGGTTTAGGGTTTAGGGTTTAGGGTTTAGGGTTTAGGGTTTAGGGGTTTAGGGTTTAGGGTTATTTTGAAGTAACACACGTATACTAATAATGATACTTAATAATTAAAAGTGATCCGACCCGAAAATGATACTTAATAATCATCACGCGGATAATAAATAATGATTTCTATCGAATTAAATAAAATAACCTGATACTAGCGAGCTAATTAATTTTGGGTCGGACAGTTTCAGGTTTGTGATGCAAAAACGACCCGTTTATTAGCGTACTTGAATTGGATGAACGAAGTCGATCGACCCCAGGCCATATATATATATATATATATATATATATATATATATATATATATATATATATATATATATATATATATATATATATCATTATTATTTAATTTGAGAAACATTGACGTACGTGTATATATAATACTTAGCTTGCTTACTTGAATTGCATGTATGTGCATTGATGAATCTGTTATTATTGCAAATTGTAGTACGAGCGTCGTTAATTAGAGATCCGGAAGTCATCATCATTTAATTATTATATATATATATATATATATATCATCATCAATAAGTAGTACATATATATATACGAGGTAATTAATAATGACACGTGCCCCCGACCCTGCCCAAAAGCGATCGCCCCGAATTGAAGTACGTAGCTACGCTTGCTCTGATCTAGAAAGTGGATTGCCCGATCCGTAACTGCTGGCCTGGCCACCCGATCGATTAGTTTCAGGTTAACTAGTGATGCATGATCATTATAATAACCAGTTCCTTAATTAAAAAGAAAATGACCCGATTCGAGGTAATTGAATCAAAAACTAAAAATAATTAATAACTAACCCGATCGATAAAGTTATTAATTACAAACCCGCCGAATCTAACCCGATTGGAATTGATTCCCAGGCCAAACCCGATCCGAGCTAATAATTAAACGTAACTTACGCCTATAAAATCAAATTTAGAGCAAAGTAAAATAAATTAAATTAAATTTAGAGCAAAGTTAAATAAATTAATTTAGAGCAAAGTTAATGAGTTTATTTCGTGCCTCAAATTTTAATACCGCGCGCGCGTATCGGAAAAATTAAAAAAAATATACATAATCTATAAAAACGGTGTTTTAGAAATTCACCGTTGTTATTACTTTCAACAACGGTTTATAATAAATAAACCGTTGTCTTAGTGGTATTACTTTCTACAACGGGTGTTATTTAACCGTTGTTATTACTCTATAACAACGGTGGTTTGTAGGATAACCGTTGTCAATAGTTTCTCTTAATAAACCCTTTAGTTTCTCTTAATAAAAAATAATTTACAATCCTATAGAGTAAATTTTACACACGTACATTATCATCATCATCATCCTCGTTTACAATCATCCTCGTTTACAACACAAATCTTTTTGTTTAGTATCATCATCATCCTCCTCGTACTCGTGATCATCATCCTGTTCTCTTGATCATCACCCTGTTCTCATTTTCTTTATCAGGTAATTTTTGTGTTTCGTCTTTAGGGTTTTAAGATTGAAGTTCATCTTTTTGTTTTCATTTTCTATTTATCGTTCTCTTTATCATGTAGGTTCATTCCTTTCTAAGTTTTTAGAGTTTTAGAATCTCTGCATGACTCTTTATTTGTTCAGTTACTATTTCATTCATTTCAAGGTCTTAGGGTTTTAGAATCGCTGTATGCATGACTCTGTTCCGTTACTGTTTCATTTATTTTGAAGGTCTTAGTGTCTTAGGATTATCATGGGTGAAAAACGGAAAAGAGTAGACAACAATGATAAGGGGGATAAGCCTGGTGAGAGGGGTGCTTCGAAGTGCTCTGCAGCCCTTGCAGCTATATCGGCAAAAACGCCGATGGACATAAAATGGAGTGTGAAAGGTGTTCCTACTGGTCCAAATGCTAGCCATTTAGCCACTTGGATTGGAGTTACAACCAAACAGTTTGTGCCTATAGATTTAGATGATTTCAGGAATATAAATCCTTCATTGCAGAACTTACTCTTGAAACGTATAAAGGTATGATAATATCTTTAGCTAAACACCATTTTATGTTGCATAAGTTACTATTACATAAGGCAGGAAGCCGTATAAAGGTTCGTATAAAGGTATGATATTAGACAGCCGCTTATTAGTATATATGATGATGATGCAGGAAGCTTTCGATATTCCAGACTGCCATGATAAGTATTTATTACGTAAGGCAGCGGCAGTCTTAAGGCAGTGGAGGTGTGACCTTGCCAAATTACACTTGTATGTGGACAAGGAGACGGGGCAGATGCATAAGAGCCCACCGACAAAGTACCCCCACATCACTCAGCAACAATGGGATAATTATAAGGCGAAACGAGCTACTGAAAAGTTTCAGGTTAAGTATCCATGTCATATGTTTACATTTTTGTAAAACTATACTTAAGGTTACATTTTTCTAAAAGTTTCAGGTTACATTTTTCTAAAACTCTACTTGTATCTATAATTTTCTAATTGTCTCATCTACTTGCGATTTTATATGATTTGAAGAGCGTTAGCGCCAGAAATCGTGCTAACATCTCACAGAAGCGGGGGGTATATTATGGTTCTCGAGGCGGGTACAGATTGATAGAAGAAAATCTCGTAAGTAGCATCTATATATTAGATTTT
>JAIUZE010021094.1:0-15751 GCA_022085475.1 Heliosperma pusillum | reverse complement strand
TCTACAGCTTTAGACGGACTTCGCTTAAGTATTAGAGCAACTGACAATAGAGCATATCCCCATAATGAGTCAGGCATATTCGTGTGACTCATCATGGATCGAACCATATCAAGCAATGTTCGATTTCTCCGTTCGGACACACCATTCAATTGTGGTGTTCCAGGTGGAGTTAACTGTAGTACAACACCACAGTCTTTAAGGTGTTGATCAAACTCATTCAAGAGATATTCGCCACCACGATCTGAACGTAGTGCTTTAATCTTTCTATCCAGCTGGTTTTCAACCTTATTATGGAATTCCTTGAACTGGTCAAAGGACTCACTTTTATGCTTCATTAAGTAGACATAACCATATCTACTCAAATCGTCCGTGAAAGTGATAAAATACCTATAGCCATCTCTAGCGTTGATTGACATAGGTCCACACACATCAGTATGTATGAGTCCTAATAGGTCAGCAGCGCACATTCCAACACCTTTGAAGGAAATTCGAGTCATTTTGCCTATGATACATGATTCACACGTGTCAAAAGATTCAATGAGCTTTTTCACGCGTTTTTCATTTATGTGTCCCATACGGCAATGCCATAGATAAGTTTGATCTTTGTCACCAACCTTTGCTTTCTTATTACTCACATCCATTATATATGTGGTTTGATCTAAAACATATATTCCATTCATGGAAACAGCTTTACCATAAATCATATCGTTTAAAGAGAAAATACAGCTATTATCCTTTATTAAAAACGAAAAACCGTCCTTATCAAGTACGGAAACAGCAATAATGTTTTTCGACAAACTGGGTACATAGTAACAATTATTCAGCAATAACTCAAAACCACTAGGGAGTTGGATTACATATGTTCCCACTGAAACGGCAGCAACTCTAGCTCCATCCCCCACCCGCAGGTCCACATCACCCTTTGCGAGAGTTGTGATGCTTCTTAGGCCCTGCAAATGATTACACAGATGAGAACCACAACCAGTATCTAGTACCCAAGTTCCGAAACTTGCATGGTTAATCTCAATCATATTAATAAAAGATGACGTACCAACAGGAGTGACGCGGCCTGATTTTACGTCTTCAGCATACACGGGACAGTTCCGCCTCCAATGCCCAGTCTTGTGGCCATGGTGGCACTCCGTGTTTTCCTTGCTCTTTGTCTTGCCTTGTGAGCTACCGCTAGTCTCACCAGGCCCACTCTTGACCTTTCCTGGCTTTTTGAACTTTGGCTTCCCTACAGCTAGGTCAGCTTGAGCCTTGCCCTTACCCCTCCCCTTGTTGTTAATCATGAGAACGTCCTGTTTCACGCTCCCACTCAATTTCAGATCACTCTCGGTATGTACGAGAAGTGAGTGGAGCTGATGAAGACTTTTCTTAATATCATTCATATAGTAATTTGCCCTGAAAAGGGCAAAACCATCATGAAGTGAATGAAGCAGTCGATCAATAATGATCGTCTCATCGATTTTACAACCAAGCGCCTCCAGCTTCTCGACATTCTCGATCATAGCAAGAATGTGTGGGCTAACCGCTTGGCCCTTCTGGAGTTTCGCTTCAAAGAAGCGACAGGTATACTCATAGCTAACGATCCTCGGAGCTTTCGAGAACTCGTTAGAGAGAGTGGTGAAAATCTTTTTTGCACCCTGGGCTATGAATCGCCTCTGCAAATTGGATTCCATTGAAAAGATGAGTACGTTCTTTATCGCACCCGCCTCCATTACGAAATCACTATAAGCAAATGATTCATTGGCTCCTACATTGGGGCCTGGGTTAGTCGGTAGTGGCTCAGTCAAGTACTTGAGCTTTCCGTCAGCAATGGCAGCATTCCGTAATGCCGCCTCCCAGTCCGCAAAGTTTGACCCATCATTCTTCAGTCGCGTGGACTGATTCATGTTGTCCATAAAGATCTTAAGCCAGGACTCGCGAGCGAGTGTAGCACTTGGCATTGGGTCGTCTGTACGTCCAGCCATTTGTTATTTTAGCAGTTATATCTTTATATAACGGATTCAAGAAACTGTGAAAAGAAGAAAAATATGATAAGTTTCATCGTTTTAAAATTAAGTCTTAATGCAAAAACTGTTTAATGCGATGACTCATGCATTTATACAATTGACCTCCCTCAAGAATTATATAAATGATCCCAAGACTCAATTTCTGTAAATTGATAAGCCAACCTCTTGGCTAATTCTACCTTTAGAATTCTTGGTCGATAAATTTCTGTAAATTCTATCTTATAGTCCATTATAATCCCGAGATATTACTCGGACTACAATGTTGAGGTAAAATAGGTCAACACTCACTACTTACCCAACGTAGAAGGGGTCATATTATGACTTTCGACGAAGAAGGGGTTCATAGTAGTTTTTCCTATAAAGACTAATCTCAATTTTCATTTTAGAGGAAGATCCCATCATCTTAAATTTAATTCATTTTAAGTGAACAAATTTCTAGCATTTCGTGAATGATTTAGACTAAGGTGATGGCCCTATGAACGAGTGACATCGGTATGTCTATGATGAAAATTCAAACTATATGAATCATTTTTCATGCAATTTAGGTGGTTTGGTTTAGGCGGAATATGATGCAATTATTTAACATGTGAATGAAAAGCAAAAAAATGAAAAATACGTAAACTATTACAACGGTCCTAGTGTGGCCTATCTATCAAAATGAACAGTAAATACAAGTTTGGAATCCATCCTAATGGACCCGAGAAGCTTGACTTTGTCTCATCTTGGTCCATGTAGCGGGAGTGAGCATCCGATCTCCATCTTTAGTCTTCTTAAATTACATTTTCAAAATTACAAAATAAACCTATTTACATTCTAATTCCAAAAACATAATTAAAAGAAATAAAGGAGATTCGAGATCTCATAAATACATCCAAACCATGTTTCCATCATTACGAAAACATGATTAACTAAGGCCACACTAGGTATTACATTTTTCAACCAATTGCAAAAATACGTAAATAAAACCATTCATTCATTCATTCATCCGACAAAAATAAAATGCATCAACTATATAAATTAATTCTACAAGACATAATTCATTAATTATGTTGATTAATTATCCAAACCACCACTTTATACGATCAAAATTATGTGACAATTCCTTAATTGCCCACAACAATTTTAATCTTCCATAATCCATTTTTATTTTAAACCTTTTTAAAATAATCGGGTATCATTATTGTGAACCTTTTCACAATAACAAACAAACATTATCTTTATAATGCCAAAAAAAACAAACAAATTTTTTTTTTTCTCTACTCATCACTGTTCACGTGAACAGTACCAGTTCCAAATTTTTTGTTTCCTTTTCTCTTCTTTCTTTTCTCTCGGTTTATAACAAAAACCGAAAAAAAAAACCAATTCAAAAAAAAAAAAAAACAGTTGCTGCCATTTTAAAAAAAAACAGGAATTTTTTTTTTTTATAACAGTGAACAGTAACACGGGCAGCAAAAATTTAATCAAATTAAATCGTTTTAATTCGATCAAGCTTATATTAACAAGATCGGTACAAGACAAACAATATCTAATCGATATTAAACATTGATTTAAAACTAGATGATTCAAATTAACCTTTTAATATGAACATCTAAAACAATTTATACCGAAAATATAGCACAAAAATTGATGTTCATTAACATCCAATACAATTCCATTTACATTCTAATTTAATCCTTATTAAATTAAAATATCAACAAATTCATATATTATCATCTTTAACAGATTAAAACAATAAAATGAATGAATCTATAATGGAACCCTAAAAAAAAAATATACATCACGACACAAAAAAATATATAAAACCGTGAGTTTTTTTTTTAAAAAATCCGGAATTTTTTTTTCTCTCAATAATCATACAATTAAATATTTATGAAAATCACATAAAATAATTTCATAGCCCTAAGTCTCTGATACCACTTGTGGGAATATATCCGTATACATCCCTTTAATCTTACACGATTATAAAGAAATTACGATTTATATGATTAACAAGTCATAAACAAAATTGCATAATAAACAAAGGGATTAGGAATAACCTTTAGTTCTCGTAAATACGGCCTAAGAACAGATATCAAAACAGATATCCTCCTAATCGTCTCACCCAAGATTGATCGAGAAATGCCCTTGTATTTTGCTAGAAAATTAGAGAGAAAAAGAGTCTGTATCTTTTTGTGTGTTGTGAATTAATGATGAATGAATGAGAGAATTAGAATGAGTAAAACTCTACCCATACACACCAATTCTCACGGCACTCATAAGAGAAAATAAGGGATTATTTTTCTCTTATTTTGTTACCTATTTTGACCGAAATTCCTAGAGTGTATTTGGACTCTTTTTCGGTTATATTAGCTTCCATTTAATATAATGTTATATATATTATATTTGTCTAATATGTTGTCATACATTAATAAGGTCCATTACAACATTTTGCAGTGGATATATTAACACAACAATTATTATGACAATCGTATAATAATACTTCAATATAATATCGGTATTAACTCTTTGTAGAATCCTGCTAATTAAATCGAACGGTGTAAATGTTTAATTACGAATAACATTTTAATTCGTTTAAAAGCTCACATTAATACTACAACTAAATATAACATTTTATTTTAATTTAATTACGATTCAGTTAATTCGTCTTAGCTTAACAGTATTTCAAAAAAAAAATCTTTATTAAATAATTATATCAGCATCACATTTGACTAACCTTTTATCAACAACCCGACTAACCTTTTTAGTCAAATTTAAGTTAGGCATCAATATATTATTTTCTCAATAATCACTCTCTCCAAATCCCATCCTTTAGGTGTGACTTTTAGGGACCGCTGTAGTGATCACCGCCATCGTATTACCACTTAACTCCAAACTTATCTAGCAACCACAGTTTATCGATAACGTTAATCAAACTGATTACAATACAAAGTATACCCGTGAACCTATATAGATTTTATTTATGTTATGCAACTAACTTTTGAGGACACTGCTCCAACCTAATTTCCCCACTAATATACGCACGCTATAAAATACAAGAATCAAGACAACAAGGGAGGCTAATGGGTGAAGGTATAGAAGTGGATTGTGCCAAGGCACGTATGGGAATGTGGGGCTAAGACCGGTAGTCGCAGCGACACTTACCAAAACAAATCTACAAGACTAGCACAAACCAACACCGACTAGAGAAATCATTTTAAACTTTGACAACACAAGAGAGATATCGAAATTGCTCTCTAAATATGCATTAGACTCTAGTGTAATCCCTTTCATTTTCCCTTGAACAATTCAATGAAGCAACATATTTTTTTCTTTTTCTTTGTTCCTCTTTTTCTTTTCTTTTCTCTTTTTTTTTTTCTTCTTTTGCTTCACAACTTTTCTCAACAAAGGGAATAAATGACACAATTGCCAACATACTTGCTACACCCATTTGATATTCTTTTTGAAATCCCGACCCAACCATAGTAGACAAGTAGATAAGAAAAACATGCAACTGCGACTGTCCCGATAAGGTAGGCAAGTTCTAGGAATGTAGCTTTTATATGGCTTGTAAAACAGGCTACAAAGGCTCAAATAGGCTAAACATGAAGAACTCAATAATAAGGGTAAAAAATCAAGTCTTTTTTGGCTATGTGAGGCTTATTTGAACAAAAAGAATCACCTTTCATCATGCACTTATCAAACGAACGCGTATAGTATCAAGAAACGAATGTCACACTTATGCAATTTGATGTTACATATTCCACAAGGAGTACCACACTCAAGCCTAAAAACAATGAGACCAGTTTACTGATGTTCCTGGCCTAGGAAGCTCTATAGACCTCAGAATTTTAAGTGGTTTACCAACAAAAATTGCCAAATCTAATTAGCATAAGGTATGTCAAAAACGGTCAAGACTTGTACTATGAGCTTCGTTTTCAAAAGTAGTAAGTCAAAACAATGTACATGGACAACTTATTTGGGATTCAAATGCAGAAACAATGCAAATTATCATAATTGTTAGTCAACTTCACCAAGACTCGACCTAATAAAATAAAAAACATGTTTTTGGATTTTGTAAATTTTTCAATTTTTATGAATTTTTTTTCTTTAAAATAAACACACAACGGAAAGAAACACACAACATAAATAAAGACTCTCCCCCAAACCTAAATGTCACAGTGTCTTCAGTGTGACGCTAACAGCACAACATCACACAATCAACCAACAACAGCAACCTAAAGGACACAACTAACAAAAGGGAATGGGAAATCACGAAAAGAAAATACAATAAAAGAAAGTACAAGGATAGATAATACCAGCTTTATAAACATAGCTTCCCCCAAACCAGCTGTAAAAGGGGGTGTAGTGACCAGCTGTCACTACTGCTCCTCGTCATCATCATCATCATCATCATCATCTCCCCGCTGAGCAGCACCAGAAGAAGAGGCCCGAAATGGTTCACCAAATCCACCAACCGAAGCATCCGGTCGGATAGGAGTATACCACTGACGACCCAGACAACCATAATCGTGACTAAACTCTTGGGAAAACTGCTGAGGAGTCAGCCCATAATTATCAAACACACCAGTCTCGTCACCCGGACCTCGGTAGTAGCTAGGCGGAGTCCAACCAGGAGTGGCATTAAGATCAGTCCGCATAAGGTTCTCCCAAAGTCCTCTCATCACCAAGTCATTGTTAATTCCTTGGTGAATCCTAATCTCCCTCTCCAAAGCCGGATCATAGGTATAAGCAGGTGGAGGGTAAGGGTACGGAGTCGGTGTGGGTGCAAAGTGTGGAGTCGGGGTGGTGGTGGCCTGAGTAGAAGTAGAAGGAGCGATCCGACGACGAGGTCGACGGATCTCAGTCAAGGCAAAAACAATCTCAGGTGGAACCACATAAGAACGAGGGGGAGGGATAGGTCCAGTCTCAGGATCATGAGTGGGCAACCGCTCCGTAGAAGGTAGATGGTTATACCTGTCGGGAAGAGCTAGCTATCCACTGGGACCCCCGTACTCGCCACTGAAATCTAGCGTTACCTAACGCATTAATCCAGCACAGTGTGTGGCGTAAGTACTCCTCGTCTACTCTAGAGGCATGAATTGGGGTCATTGGTGTGTATCTACGGTCTCCCCCAAACCCAGTAAGTCGCCTAGACAACCTAGTGACTAATGCACCACAATATAAAGAATGCTGGGTGGGGGAATTGACCCTCCAGAAAGAATAGCACACCAAACCAGCCGGGTGTAAATAAAAAGCATTCTCATGCTTGGGGTTGAGGGTAGAAGCAAATAATAAGACCTCATGAGAATTCAACTTACTGAGGTCCTTCCTAACAAACAAAAAGAGGCTAAAGAAACGCAAAAACAACCTTAGACAAGGATGTTGCACATCATTGACCGCCATAGCATTAACACGTGCATCAGGAAGACCAGTAAAGAGAGTAAAATAATCAACGGCTTGAAAGCCGGAAGGAATACTAATAAAAGCATCATCTTCACCAAGAGAAAGATCCAGATGATTAGCTAATTCAGCATACGACAACACCAAATCCCTATTGAGCAATCGAAAAGACACACGTTTATTTGTCTCGTCCCAATCATAGGAACTGAAAAATTCAAGGGTCAGTGGCCGATAGGAAAGATCGTTAAGGGAATATAACCCACCAAACCCAATTCGGTCAAACATATCAAACAAAGCATTACCAAAACCGAGCGCACGGAGAAAGGTGGGGCACACACAATGAGTAGGGTCCATAGGACGACCCATAAGCATAGCAAAGCGAACATGTTGCTCTTGTGTGCTTAAAACGATCCAAGGGTAAGTGGGATTACTAGGAATCGCTTCTATTTCGGGTTGTCGAACGAGACGGGGTTCTCTACGGCGCTTGCTAGTTCCTACTTGTCTAGACATGGCTAATTGAAGTAAATAAAACACAAAAACACAACCATATGCTCAAAAGACGGATTTAGCAAACCCTAATTTGAAAAAATCAAATCTTGAGTCTAAAACGCAAGAAAGACGGAGCAATTAGTAATGCAATAGTGATTAATTACTAAATAATGAAGCAAGAAAGCAACAAACAATGAATTAGAAGCACAAAATTGAAGAAATAAGAAGCAAACCCTAAATCACGTTTTGGGCAAGATAAGAGAGCAAAAACACCAATTTCTTCACAAATTGCACTTAAAACAAGTAGAATAATGATTGTTGATGCTAGCTTGATGATTAATTGATTATTGGTAGTTGATTGAAGGAGTTAATTTGAGAGAATAAGGGTGAGGGAGAAGAAGGAGTGACGAAATAAGAAGAAGAATGAAAAAGATTTGGGGAAAAACTGACTTTGAGGCATCGGACCGGTCTAGACCGGGCGACTCGATCGAGCAACCTAGAATTTTCAGTTTTTTCCAATGTGCTCAATTGCTGGATATGTGGTGTGTACATAAAACTCGATCGAGCGCCAGGTTTGCTCGATCGAGCAACCTAGAAAATCCTTGTTTTCCTCGTTTGCTTTTCTTTTCTCCTTTCTTTTCTTTTCGTTCTTCATTATTAAAGCGACTTCCAATTGTATTAGCTGCAAACACTCAATAAAATTGTTAGATCGCTCCCTCACCGCACTCAAGAAAGCACAACTATATTAACTATCCAAACTAAATCTAATTTAACTATAACATCAATAACTACGCTAATTGAAATAAAATTTACAAATGAAGTACAAGTAAATGCCGGGTTGCCTCCCGGTTAGCACTGGTTTATAGCGGTCCCGCACGACCGTGTTACCTCAAAGTCATGGGGATTTAGCAAGAGTGAAAAGGTCGACGACCTTTATCACTCCTATAAATGCTCCATCGTAGTAGATCTTCAAGCGTTGACCATTGACTTTGAAAATTTCACCCTTGTCGGTTTGTAGCGTAACCGACCCAAACTTGTTTATCTCGGTAACTGTGAACGGTCCCGACCATCTGGACTTGAGTTTACCTGGAAACAAACGCAAACGGGAGTTAAATAATAATACTTTATCACCAATTTTAAATTCCCGCTGCAGGATATGGTTGTCATGCCATTTCTTTTTCTTCTCCTTGTAAACCCGAGCACTATCATAGGCATGCAATCGAAACTCATCGAGCTCGTTCAATTGCATAAGTCGTTTCTCACCCGCCAGTGAGGGATCCATATTAAGCTCTTTAATGGCCCACATGGCCTTGTACTCAAGTTCCACCGGTAAATGGCACGCCTTGCCATAGACTAACCGATGGAGAAGCACCGATTGGAGTTTTAAAAGCAGTTCTATAAGCCCATAAGGTGTCATCGAGCTTACGACTCCAATCCTTCCTAGATTTACTCACGACTTTCTCAAGGATAGACTTAATCTCCCTATTAGAAACCTCTACCTGACTACTTATCTGCGGATGATAACTTAACCCCCGACGATGTGTAACGCCATATTTCTTCAATAAAGAGTTAAGATGGCGCTCATTGAAATACTTTCCTCCATCGCTAATGAGAGCACGAGGAACCCCAAATCGTGGGAAAATGATCTTCTGAAACAGTTTCAAAACTGCTTTGGCATCGCAAGTTGGAGTGGCAATGGCTTCCACCCATTTGGAGACATAGTCTACCGCTACTAGAATATATTGGTTACCATGGGAAGATGGGAATGGCCCTTGGTAGTCAATACCCCAGACATCGAATATTTCAATTTCCAAAATACCTGTTTGAGGCATCTCATGCCTTTGCGAAATGTTACCCGTCCTTTGACATGCGTCACAAGAACGGACAAATGTAGTAGCATTCTTGAGAATAGTAGGCCAATAAAAACCCGACTGCATAACCTTAGCAAATGTCCTTGAGGGACCATGATGACCGCCATATGAAGAAGAGTGACAATGAGAAAGGATGACATGTACCTCACCTTCTGGAATACATCGTCGATAAATGTCGTCGGCACATTCCCGGAATAGATAAGGATCATCCCAAAAATACCTCTTGACATCGTGTTGAAACCTCTTCTTTTGCTGATAGGATTGATCCGGAGGCATAATTCCCTCAACCAAGAAGTTAGCATAATCGGCAAACCATGGAGTCTCCTTGATTATGGCAAGGAGATGATCATCAACAAACGAATCATCAATGGGGATGGAATCTCCCCCTTCGAACCTTAAACGAGATAAATGGTCAGCAACCACATTCTATGCACCTGACTTATCCCGGATCTCCAAATCAAATTCTTGTAACAACAAGATCCAACGAATAAGCCAAGGTTTGGCTTCCTTCTTAGCCAACAAGTACTTCAGTGCTGCATGGTCAGTGTAGACTATCACCTTAGAACCCACAAGATAGGCTCTAAACTTATCTAAAGCGAAGACAACCGCAAGTAACTCCTTTTCAGTGGTAGCATAGTTAACTTGCGCATCATCCAAAGTCTTACTAGCATAGTAAATTGCATGTAGCACCTTATCCTTCCTTTGCCCCAAAACAACCCCAACTGCATAGCCACTGGCATCACACATTATCTCAAACGGCAATGCCCAATCAGGAGACTGGATAATAAGAGCTGAGATTAGAGCTTGTTTAATCCTGTCAAAAGATTTAACACACTCATCGGTAAACACAAACGGGGCATCCTTATGGAGAAACTTAGTCATTGGTTGAGCAATCTTTGAAAAATCCTTAATAAAACGGCGATAGAACCCCGCATGACCAAGGAAACTTCTAACACTTTTAACATTCACCGGGTACGGTAATTGCTCAACCACTTCCACTTTAGCTTTATCCACTTGGATGCCTCGTCCAGACACCAAATGACCAAGTACCACCCCTTCAGTTACCATGAAGTGGCACTTCTCCCAGTTTAACACAAGATTACTCTTCGCACAACGTTGCAAGACCCTAGTCATATTAGCTAAACAACTATCAAAATAGACCCCATAAACACTGAAGTCATCCATAAAGACCTCCATAATAGACTCGATATAATCAGAAAAAATAGCCATCATACAACGTTGAAAGGTGGCGGGGGAATTACATAACCTAAAAGGCATTCTTCGGTAAGCAAAGACACCATAAGGGCATGTGAAGGTAGTCTTTTCCTGATCGTTAGGATGAATGGGGATTTGAAAGAATCCCGAGTAGCCGTCTAGATAACAAAAATACTTATGACACGCTAGACGCTCTAACATTTGGTCAATATAGGGAAGAGGGAAGTGGTCTTTCCTAGTAGCTACATTTAGCTTCCTATAATCAATACACATCCTCCACTCTGTCACTAATCTAGTAGATATGAGCTCGTTTTTCTCATTAGTGATGACCGTAGTTGTAACACCCGCAAATGTACCCTTCTTTTATAGTAAAAATATTTTACGGAAACTTTTCAGTGAAATTTAGTTTTAGATTAGAATTAAATTTCCCGTGTCGAATTTAGAATTTCCGAGTTCGTATTTGGATTTTTCGCGAGATTTCAAGTGAATCACGTCTTAAGATGTCATTGACTTTTCTTGACTTTTCTTCCACTTACTCCTTCCTGACTCCCTCATAACCCTAACTACCTCACAACTCAAATTTCTTTCTTCCTCACTAAGAAAACCCCAAAAACCTAGCTTCCATTTTTGATCCGTCTTAGAATCGTCATAACTCTTTCAATTCTCGCTCAAATTCACGTAAGTTCGTCTTATTCTTTCCCTCTCGTCTTCCTCTATCCGTATTGGTAATAAAATTACCGTATTTCTCGCTTTTCAAATTATCCGTCTTTCTCAAGGTGAATTATATTCATCTTTTATTAACTATTTGTAGGTGGTGACCTCCAAGATCCCGACAAAGACTACTTCTTGATTGAAGAGGACATTGACGCGGAGTAAAGACGCAAAAAGGTAACGGTGAAGGGTTACTCGATATCATTTACGTGTTTTACGTGTTTTCTATTTTAGAAATCGTAATTAGAATATGATTAGTAAGCTTAGGGATTGTGTTGTTGGTAATGGATGTTGTTAGTTGAGAATTTATATGAGTATTGATGATTTATGATGATAGTTAATGGTTGTTAAAATGTTGATCCTTAGTGAAATGGTGATTTTCGTGTGATTTTGACCCCAGCCGGCCGACCGGCAGCCGGTCAGCTGACCGGCTGGGGCAGTGGCTGTATATTTTTATGTTACGTAATATTTGACGCATGAAATTGATCTCAGCCGGCCGACCGGCTGCCGGTCAGCCGACCGGCTGAGACACCTCTACCTTTCCCTTTGATTTTCTCGTATACCCTTGGTCCCAGCCGGGTAGCCGGTCCCTTTGACCGGCTGGGACACGCTGCTCCTTCATGTTAATTTTTCGTATGATAATTGGTACCAGCCGGGTGGCCTGCAGCCGGTCCACCTGACCGGCTGACACCTGCTGGAAGTTCTTTGAAATTCTTGTTTACGTTTTCTTTTATAATATTTTCGATGGTTCATTTATCGTATAAATTTACGGAATGACTTTAAATATTAATGTTTTGAATATATGATATTTCACTCGCTTGTATCGCATGTTTTGTGACGGTTTTTGGTATGTCCCACTTTGAGTCGGTTTTTACAAATGTTACGGTTTGAGCACTAATTTTCTATGTGCTTTGTTGTGACAACCCTCGCGAATGCGGAAATAAAACATAACAAGCATGTGATTTATATAGCGGAAAATACGATGTTTTTGAAACTTTTTACATGCAAGATAGAAATACGAGGAATGTCAAATATTTACAAACAAAATAAAATATACCACAAAGAGACGAAGTCTCTCAAAATGTTATCAATATCAAAGTGATTAGCAAACTAGCTAATAAACGTCTAGAGGTGTTTCATCCAGGGACAACGCCCGCTAGCTCACACCCGAACCCAAAATACCACAAGCAAAAAGCCAACCAATCAAGCAACCTGTTCATCCATGAAAAAAAACATGAACGCCACAGTCAGTGGGGAGTAACTCCGGGTTCTCCCAGCCATATCACATTAAACGTACATAAAAGGAAATACAAAAGTAGAAGCATGCATATATAGATATACATGTGAAATACGATAAGAATAGATAGGCAATTCAATATATAATGATAAGAGCATATGGAATACAAATTCGAATCCATCAGGTTATACAAAGACTCGCGAAAGACACTCTTAGGCAACCGAATACGCTCACTAGGGCTTGCATCTCACCGTTAGCGGGATAAGTTTGATAAGATTGAGACTCGACAAACAAACCATGCCAAGTCATGCGATGATCACAATAAATCCATCATATTATCATCCATTCAAACATACCAATACATTGACGATGCCAAGTCATGCAATGACCATGAATAAAATCATGAAATCACGCATCCAAAGACAACGACACAAAGACGACATCTCTCACGGTCAATGAAACGCACTAGCACCGTGTACATGGCAAGTATGATTAAAAGGCATCCACGAGATACAACATTTCCCTGAACGCATACACGATTCAATTCATTTCGTATATATAGACTAATTTTCTCCTGGTAGCACGACGATATAAATATCCGGTCCTAGTCTAAATCTGGCCAGACTCTCGGAA
The DNA here is from genome assembly GCA_022085475.1 of Heliosperma pusillum. NCBI lineage: Eukaryota > Viridiplantae > Streptophyta > Magnoliopsida > Caryophyllales > Caryophyllaceae > Heliosperma > Heliosperma pusillum. Next base: position 2,201 of record JAIUZE010021094.1, on the reverse strand, counting down.
TAAACCATTTTCCGATTCGACATGCGATGACATTTCGCATCCAAGACTCGGTCAATCAATGACGCCGAGTACCCCAAATTCGGTAGAAACAATTCACGAAAGAGGCGGAAAATGAAAGTCCATAGTCCTTAATTAGACTCCTCTAATTAGTTTCTAAATTACTTGTTAATTTAGTATTTAATGATCTATGTAACATGCATGTAAATATAAAGACATTTATATAAAAGAAGAAATTTCCTCAGATTGATATGGAAAATATATGGGCACAACAAGAACTCCTTCTTGTTGTTCTTGAGCTAATATTATGGATGAACACAAATAATCTCCAAAGTAGAAGATCTCCTCTAAGTTGCACCAAGATTAACCCAGATAATCTACCCTTATTATTAACTAGATAATAAGATAGATATAATTCTACTAATATTATGACTATATTACTACACTAGTAATACTTAGTAAATATTAGTATTTGAGAGTTTTTAGTGAGAAGAAAAGTTTTAGAGAGAAGTAAACAAATTGCACAAAATGAAGTAACTGTAAAATGAACAACATTTGTTCATTATAAAGGCCATGAGGCCGGATCACCTTTGTCCAAAGATGGACTATTATTTTGTTTAGTTTGATCACATGCATTAGAGTGGAGTGTTGTAGAAAAGATGATGATTGTTTTCTACTTGTTATGTCACTTTCAAAAGTTAACTAAAGAGTTACAACAAGAACAAAAATCATCATCTTGTAACTACATCCTAACCGGCCACTATGGTCTAGTTAGGTCCATTTTGATTTTTGATATTTGTCTCACAAATACTTATTGATCATATGGTTAATTATCTTGTATAATTAAGTGTTAATTTGATCATATAACAATTATATGACTCAATTAAATACATAATATATACTTAACATTTTAAGTAATATTTTACCATTCTATCAATATATAATGGGTCACACAATGCTTAGTTAATTTATTTTACAACTCCTTGTAAATATAATTAACTAATTACCTTTATCTCAAAACCTCAACTAATTTAGTAATTTAACGATTAATTACTAAGTTAAATCTTATTTAATCGTATTGAAATAAGATATAAATTTATTAGTCAATTATCGCATAATTGAAAAATAAGTTTAATCGAATTTGAGTTCTCAACTCAATTTCTAACAATTAACTCTCGTACATATCGAATATATGTAATGTACTAATTAACTGTATCGTATACAAATAATTAGTTATTATTTGGATTTCATCCTTTAGGTGTGACCGAAATGGATCAGTTGATCACCGCCGTCAAACGACAATAACGTCAAACTCTAGTCAGCCAACCGTTATTGATTTACGTTAATCAACTGACTAATCATATATATATATAGTCACTAAATATCCCAATTATATTCCTTAATAAGATTTATTATGTGGCGCAGTATTGTGGAGGACACCTACTCCAACAATCTCCCACTTGTCTGACACAAGTGTGCGTCACCAATTCTCTGGTCTCTTTATCACATCTCCCACTCAACGCAAGGTGTCTTTCAGGTCGCACTTGCGATTGACAATATCTAGAGTGGTTTTCTCGATAGGGAGAGTAACTGTCTGACCGGAAAATCTACCATAGATCTCTTTCCGAGCGTGGCCACGCATTTACAGTAACGACTCCTCGAGTGGCCTAAAGATGTTTTTACCCAACGTGGGTGGACAATTCCTGTTGATCCATCTACTATGTATGATGCAGATCACCATGATCCAGAAGAAGTCCATCGGCCTCCTTTTACGGCACGACCTAGAACATCAACCAAAACCAATCGGAAGCTGCACCGACTCAGATAGACGGTCGCCAGTCAAAAGAATCGACTTATAGGAATAAGATAGAAGACCCTGCCACGACCAGGAATCAAATAATTGATTTAAGGGTCTCTACAATGTCACTGTCCGACAGAGTGTCATACAGTCTGTCTATGTAAACGACCAGTCATCTCCATGACCCCATGGTGCTGAACCAACCATCGATCGACTTACAATCTAGTCATTTCGAGACGTCGCCTCATTGAGCGACTAGGGACAAAATACTAAGTTCGTCCTATTCACTTGAATAGGGTCCAACAATCTATTCGGAAAAACAAAGTATTAAATTTAGTCAAACTAAATAAAAGAGTTTAAAATAAAACTCGAACAATGAATGCCATTATCATATATGAAATAATTA
>JAIUZE010021090.1:0-20806 GCA_022085475.1 Heliosperma pusillum | reverse complement strand
TTTTTTTAAATAAAATTTCGGTTTTCAAAAATTACAAGGCGAGTCGGGAAAGTCAACGAAAGTCAAAGTCTACTTAAAAGTCAAGAAAAGTCAAAGATGACTAAAAAGTCAAGAAAAGTTTATGACGACTTAAAAGTCAAGAAAAGTCAATGACGACTTTAAAAAGTCAAGAAAAAGTTAAAGACGACTTAAAAGTCAAGAAAAGTCAAAGATGACTAAAAACGGTCTTTTCATGAAATCTCTCAGAAATTCCAAATACGAACGCGGAATTTCAAAATACGACTCGAAACAATAAATTCTATTTTAAAAACTTAAGTCTGCTGAAAAGTGTTAGTAAATATTTTTACTAGAAAAATTGGGTACTTTTCGTGTTGTTACAACTCGATCCGTGAACTATTGGAGGCGAGTTTTACCCGGATGAGTTTGGGCAGCAGAAGCTGAAGGAGTTCATGGACTTTAAACAAGGAGTTCTTTCGGTTCAAGAGTTCACAACCAAGTTTAATGAGTTGGCTCATTATGCCACTCGACTTATTTCGAGGGAGGAAGACTAGGCTTTCTTTTACTTGGGAAAGTTTTCTCCCCAGGTGAAGGGAAAGATTAGTAGGGGTTCTACTTCTTTTGTCTCGATTTACAATGATGCCCTATGGGCAGAGAGTTCTATTCGGGAGATTGCCGAAGAGGCCCGTACTTCGTTTGTAGCTCCTAATGCCTTTGGCAAGAGACATTTATATCCTACTTCCCGACCTTCCTTTTCTCCTTCTTTTCCAAACAAGAGGAGGAACTTTCAGAGTGGACAGGCAAATCCGACAAACCGTCCATTTGTCCCGAGCAACAACAACGATCCTAAGGGTCGTACCTGTTTTGCGTGCAAGATGCCTATGCATCCAGGTCTTGGCTGTTTCAACAAGCCAATTGTATGCTTTACTTGTCTGAAACCGGGACACAAGTCATTTGTATGTCCTGATAGGAAGATGATAGCTTCTACACCAGCTACATCTGGGAGACCGAAGTGTCGAATTTTCGTCATGAGCCGCGCTGAGGCCGATGCTCAACCAGACCTGGTGACTGGTATGTTTCAATTTATGAAATCCGTGTTTAATTTTATTAGATACGGGAGCTTCTTTGTCTCTTCCTCAACCTCGTTTTCCTTTTTCGCCTTCGTTTTTTTCATCTTATCATAGTCTTTAGTGACGCTTCCTAATGTTCCTTGTATCATGTTCTTTTATCTCTATTCTCTTGGGGAGGTAGTTTTTCTTTTAGCTAACGTAAGGGTTAGTAGGTGTGTTTTGAAGAAGTTTCGAATATGGTACCTAACCATTCTATAAAGCTAGTTTCATGTTCAGATGATTATAAGGATTTGAGGATAAACTTAGGATGAAACTCTCCTAGTGGTTTTAGACTATGAAAGCTTAATGTTGCAATATCGTTTAGAGGATCGAAATAATCATAATGATAGTTAGTAGTGTGGTTAAGAATTTTAGTGATTCTTTAAGTGTTATTTGGGAAATTATGGTCTTTAAATGTTGGACCCTAACGGGAATAAATACTTTGTGGAATGAGGATTTGATGACACAACTTGAGGAATATCGTCATAAGCGAAAATCGATGTATTGAGAGTTTGGAAGAGATAAATAAATTGATTTACGGTTGCATTGCCTATGTTTGGCAAAAGTTAAGTGAAATAAGATTTGTGTGACTAATCTCTTTGAGGTTTTGTGATTCAACTTTTGAGGATGAGAAGGTTAATTGTTAATAATTTAAAGGAATGAATTTTTGGAATAAATTGGATCAAAGGATTTCATGATAAATCTCTTTTACCTTATGGTTGTTAGCGGTCTTGTTTCCCTAATTATAAATATTTTGATGGTGGTTTCCAATACGAGTTTTGAAGGAACTAAGAAGATTAGAGTTCGTAATGAATCTTACATGGGTTGTTAGTTATGAAGTTTACCGTATCGATGGACCTTAGAAGATTGTAATTGAATTTGAATAATGAGGAGATGTTACTCGATGTGTCGTACTTATGAAATATTTTGGTAGGAATACGATGATTGAAAATGTTGAGGATATATTGCACTCTCTTGAGCGATTCCGAGTTACTCGACGAATTAATGTTACATAGCTTTTATTTCTTTTGTTTTTGGTTCATCTTTTGTTTTTGTTCATGTTATTATGATTTATGGATTTTTAGTAGTAACATGATAAGAAGTATGATTTTGGTATTGTATGGAATTTTTAATATGTTTAGTGTTCTTGATGAATTTGGATAATTGTTCATAATAATGATTTTTGTATGATGATGGTTGAATTGGATGTTTAAAAATGGATGTTGTTAATTAAAAACATGTTAGAATTTATTTGGAATTGGGGTTGTTTGAACCGTGGGGAAAGGCCGGAAAAACCAGCCCAAACCGGCCGGTTCAAGCCCGGTTCAGGCCGGTCCAGCCCGGTCTGGATCTGGTCCGGTTATGGTCCTTGGGTCTTGTGTCGATACTTAATTGTTTTGTTGTTGTTTTGACGGGTTTTAAATATGTTAAGCATGCGGGAAAATATTTAGAAACGGTTTTAGAATTTTTAATAAAAACAGCCCAAACCAGGCCCGTGGGCCCAGTCAAGGCTTATGTGAAGTCCGGCCCAAATCAGACCGTGGGTCCCTCCCTTGGTCTTGTGACGGTTTTTGAGTTATTGCCATTTTATCGTGTTTTGTAATATTTAGCAAGTGGGAAATGTTAATAAGTAAAATATTTAATTAAAAAGGTTTTTCATAAAATTATTATTTCTCACATGTTAGAAATTATAATACGAGATCGTAGTTTAAATTGATATTCTTTAAGTCAAGCGGGTTTTTAGTAAGATTTAATAATTCACATGTTAGAAGTTTTAATAAAATAACATGTAATGAATATGGTGATTTTTATGTCTAAGTCTATGTGGTAAAGACTCTGTTTCTAGCCGGTTTGACCAAACGGGTTTGTTCAAACTAAGATCTAGTCAGCCCCGTTTTGACTGATGACCCGTCGCGGGACTCGGGTCGGGGATTTGTCTTCAAGTAAGGGTGTATTTAATTAATGAATTAGCCTTAGTAGATATGAGGCGATATGATACTTGATTATTATTTATCTGCAATTAGTCACATGATAGGATGTTTTTCCCGTGACTGTTTTGATTATATGGTTGGTGTCGTGTTGACTAAGTGCCCATAGAGAATTATGAGTATATGGCGTCTTGACCATTCTAATTCTAAATGAGTATCTTGGACCATGACATTGATAGGCCCGTAATATCTTTAACGAGTATACGGAGTGTGCCGCTTGATAGCTTTTGTGTCTCGGCTTGGTGGGTTTATATCCAAGGCGGGGCATGGCTGCCTAGTTCCACTTTGGAAATGGAGCCAGCTTAAGTACTAGCCATCTCTGCTTAGGGGGTCGCCTAGTAGAGTTTCTCATAGACGGTTATGTCATGGGACGGGGAATGGAATAGCTGTTGTCGCTAGGTCTGATCAGTCTAGGACTAGGATGTTTTCATACCTTGTGGTATAGCCTCGAGTTACAGAAGTCTTCTATTGACTGTACTAAGAACTTATGCCTGTTTTGTAGAAGTATTGGTTTCATGTTGTATTATTCTAGAGTTCTAGAAGGTGAGTGCCAAGCCGTAGGATTATAGAGTTTGGATAACGGTTTGTTAATGATCACATGATTACGGGTTGATTAGGGTTTGAGTGTATCAGGGCCATGTTACATGGTAACCGCTGAGCCAGCATACCAGCTTCCCTACCTCGAGTTATATTTTATTATCAGATTCACATGATAGCTTTCATATGATAGGTTATATGTTAGTTAACTGTTTCATAACATGAAAAGCAAATCATATATGTTAAGGTTTTGTATTTTATATATACATTGCTTTTATGTTTTCATGTTTCATTAAACTCGACATTTCGTGGCTGGGAGAACTCGGAGTTAATCCCCACTGACTGTGGCTTCCGTGTTTATATTTAATGCGGTCGAACAGGTGGTGATGCATATTTTGGGGTACATGACGAGCTAGCGAGCGAAGTATTTACCTTGGACCTCTATTCGGTTCATAGTTTGTATATTATTATATACACTTTTATTTCCGTATTTATACGGGAGATATGTCTCCCGTCTTGTATATTTCTTTTGTAGAATTTTATTCCGTATTGTAACGAACCTTTTTATTATGTAATGACACCTTCGTATTGTATTCGTATCTTTTATGTATTTAAAATAATTTTTTTTCTTTCCGCAAATTTGAGGGTGTCACAGTTGGTATCAGAGCTATTTTGCTCCCGACGCACGTTTGTGTACCCTTGCATAAATAACTTGACCTTAAGAAATAATAAACCGTGAGATAGAAGGGTAAGATGGGTAGATTAGGATTTATGTTGTAGTCTCTTTGTTGTTGCTAAATGATAAGTACTAATCTGTGTTTTCATTTTGCAAGATGCCTCCGAGGATTGACAACACTATTTTAGCAGCTCTTACCGTAATTATCCAAAACCAGCAGAACCAGCAAAACCAGCAGGCTAATCCGATTCCTACTCCTGTTCCTGAGCGAGAGAGACACGGGAGTTATACGTGGGTGGCTTCACAGCTATCGAGGAGTCAAGCCAAAACCTATGATGGCGAAGTTGATCCCGTTAAACTTTCGGTGTGGTTACGAGAGATGGAGAAGAGTTTTTCTCTTTACGATGTCCTTGAAGAGGACAAGGTCCGTCTAGCTTCTCACTTCTTAGAGAAGGAAGCGGATCAGTGGTGGACTCTTTCAGGTCCTACCGCTAAGTTGGAGCCTAATTTCGGGTGGACTCGTTTCCGTGAGCTCTTGGAAGCTAGGTTTTATCCCGATGAGTTGAGACAACAAAAGTTGAAGGAGTTCATGGATTTTAAACAAGGACTTCTTTCTGTTCAGGAGTTTACTACCAGGTTCAATGAGTTGGCTCATTATGCCACTCGTCTTATTAGGGTAGAGGAGGACAAGGCTTTCTTTTATCTGGGAAAGCTTTCTCCCCAGATAAAGGGGAAGATTAGTAGAGGTTCCACTTCCTTTGTCTCGATCTATAATGATGCCATCTGGGCGGAGAGTTCTATCAGGGAGTTTGCCGAGGAAGCTCGTGCTTCTTATGTTGCTCCTAATGCCTTTGGCAAGAGACCTTTATATCCTTCATCTCGACCTTCCTTTTCTCCCTCTTTTCCAAACAAGAGGAGAAACTTCCAGGGTGGACAAGCTCATCAGAGAAACCGTTCCTTTATTCCGAGTAACAACAACGATCTTAAAGATCGTATGTGCTTTCGGTGCAAGAGGCCTATTCATCCGGGTGTTGGTTGCTTCAACAAGCCACTAGTATGTTTTATTGTCAAAAACCGGGGCACAGGTTTAATGAATGTCCCGAGAGGAAGAAGACGGTTTCTACACCGGTTATTTCTGGGCGACCTAAGGGTCGTATCTTTATTATGAGCCGTGCTGAGGCGGATGCCCAACCCGATATTGTGACGGGTATGTTCTCGATTTATGATTTACCGTGTTTAATTTTATTTGACACGGGAGCTTCTTTATCTTTTATTTCCATGAGGCTATCCGACAAGTTACCGCTTAAAGCTTCAGTAGGAGAAACTACTCCTATATCGTTACCATCCGGAGAAGTATTTTCATGTTCTTATCTTCATTCCGACATTCCAATATCCATAAATGGATCTATTTTTCCGGCGAATCTTTTACGTTTTCCTCTTGAAGAGTTCGATATTATTTTGGGCATGGATTGGTTATCTACTCATCATGCTCGATTCGAGTGCCGTGATCAGAAAATTATTCTTAAAAGTCCTTTGGGTGCTCGTATTTCTTATCAAGGGGTTAGAAAGCAAGCTAGTGTGAAGTTAATCTCAGCTATGAAAATGTTGAATGTTTTAAAGAAGGGTCATCAAGCATTTCTATGTGTAGTAACTACTTCCGATTCTTCTCTTCCTTCTTTAAAGGATGTTCCTATTGTTCGGGAATTTCCCGATGTATTTCCCGATGAATTACCCGGGATTGCTCCTGAAAGGGATGTTGAATTTTCCATTGATTCTAGTTACCTGGAACTGACAAGACCAATTGCCAAGCCTTTCGTATGGCTCCTTTGAGTTGAAAGAGTAGAATCCAAACTCGATGATTTGATTGAGAAAGGCTTAATAAGGCCTAGTCTTATCCGGGGGATGCCGCCGTACTATTTGTCAAGAAGAAAGACGGTTCAATGCGTATGTGCATCGATTATCGTAAATTGAACCGAGTCACCATCAAAAACAAATATCCTCTTCCTCGTATTAATGATCTATTTGACCAGTTACGGGGTGCTTCTACTTTCTCAAAGATCGATCTTAGATCGGGTTATCATAAGATTCCCGTTCGGGAAGCAGATATTCCGAAGACTGCTTTCAGCTCGAGGTATGGTCATTTCGAATTCAATGTGATGCCATTCGGTTTGACTAACGCTCCAGCTATATTCATGGATAAGATGAATCGTACCTTCCGGGAGTATCTTGATAAATGTGTGGTGGTATTCATTGATGACATTCTGATCTTTTCAAAATCTAAGGAAGAACATGCTATTCATCTTCGAACCATTTTGGGTGTTCTTCGACGCCAAAAGTGGTATGCTAAGTTCTCCAGATGTGAATTCTGGTTGCCCGAGGTATCTTTCCTTGGTCATGTCATTTCCAAAGACGGTGTTATGGTTGATCCAGCTAAAAGTGAGGCGGTTGTGGATTGGAAAAGTCCGAAAAATGTGTCCGAGATACGGAGTTTCCTTGGTTTAGCGGGTTATTATCGTCGGTTTGTGAAAGATTTCTCCAAATTAGCAAGACCGATGACTCAATTGCTAAAGAAGGAAGCAAAGTATGTTTGGACTGATGAATGTGAAATTTCCTTCTTAGAATTGAAGAAGAGATTGACTACCGCACCGGTTCTAACTTTACCAGATGATGAAGCCGATTATGATGTTTATTGTGATGCTTCAAAGCATGGTTTGGGATGTGTCTTGATGCAGAATAGAAAGGTTAGTGCTTATGCTTCTCGACAACTCAGGGTTCATGAAGTGAATTATCCGACTCATGATCTTGAGTTAGCAGCTGTAGTACATGCCTTGAAAACTTGGAGACATTATCTTATTGGAGTTCATTGCCGAATTTACACCGATCATAAGAGCTTGAGGTGCATATTTACTCAGAAGGAATTGAACATGAGGCAGAGAAGATGGTTGGAATTAGTGAATGATTATGATGCTGAGTTGATTTATCACGAGGGAAAAGCAAATGTCGTGGCAGATGCTTTGAGTAGAAAGACTAGTCATTCATTAAATGCTATTGGTACTTTACCCGATGAACTAGTAACCGAATTTCAGAAGCTTCAGATACAGGTCGTTGGGAAAGGGTTTGATTATCTTGGTGCTTTGACTGCGGAACCTGATTTTTATCGAGAGATTCGTACTTGTTTACCGGAGGCTGCTACTTTTATCGCCATTCGAGCAAAAATATCACTTGGGCAAGCAAAGGATTGTGTGGTGGATAATGATGGCTACTTCGTTACCATGGTAGAATTTTTGTTCCGAGAAGTGCCGAGTTGAGAAAGAGAATACTTGATGAAGCTCACATTTCTCCTTATTCTATTCATCCTGGCGGTGACAAAATGTATAAAGATTTGAGACCACAGTTTTGGTGGCCTAGGATGAAGATCGAAGTAAAGGAGTATGTTAGTAAATGTCTTACTTGTCAGAAGGGGAAAATTGAACATCAAAGACCCGGAGGTTTGCTGCAACCTTTGGAAATTCCTCTTTGGAAATGGGAGTCTATTTCTATGGACTTCGTGATGGCTTTACCTAGAACTTCTAGTGGAAAGGATGTCATCTGGGTTATTGTAGACCGTCTAACCAAGTGTGCCAGATTCGTGCCTATCAGAGAAACTTCGAGGATAGAGGTCTTAGCGGGTGCCTATGTGAAAGAGATAGTACGCTACCATGGAGTGCCTAAAAGTATAGTTTCAGATCGTGATCCGAGATTCAGTTCCCGATTCTGGACAGCTTTGCAAGAATCCATGGGTAGTAAGTTGTTGATGAGCACAGCTTTTCATGCCGCTACAGATGGTCAGACCGAGAGAACGATCCAAACCTTGGAAGATCTTCTTCGATCTTGTGCTTTAGAACTTTCATGTTCTTTGGGATAACTTGTGTTGCCTCTGGGTGAATTTTCTTATAACAACATTTATCATGCCACTATCAAGATGTCACCGTACGAGGCTTTATACGGTAGAAAGTGTCGTAGTCCTGTTTGTTGGGATCAAGTCCAGGATGATCATATGTTGAGTCCCGACATAGTGACCGAAACGATTGATCAAGTTCAAGTCATTCGTGAGCGAATGAAAGCCGCTCAAGATAGACAGAAATCCTATGCCGATGTTCGTCGACGACCACTTGAATTTGATGTTGATGACCGTGTATTCCTTAAAGTGTCACCATTGAAAGGAGTGAAACGGTTTGGAGTGAAAGGAAAGTTGAGTCCTAAATATATTGGACCGTTTCGCGTGCTTAAAAGAGTTGGTCCCGTTGCTTATCGTTTGGAATACCTCCGAACTTGAGTAAAGTTCATGATGTGTTCCATGTTTCGCAATTGAAGAAGTATATCAGTGATCCGAGTCATATTATTCAAGAGGAAGTGTTGGACTTGGTACCTAATTTGGCTTTGGAAGAAAGGCCGATTCGTATACTTGAAAGGGTTAACAAGCAACTCAGAAACAAGGTGGTACCTTTAGTTCGTATTCTTTGGCGTTGTGGAAACGTTGAATCAGAAACTTGGGAACCCGAAGCTAAAATGTTAACTAAATATCCCGAGCTCTTTGCTTGAGGTAAATCTTCTTCTTCTTTTCCTCTTTCTATTCGATTTATTCTTTCGACTATTCCGTTCATTCTATAGAATATCGTTTAGCTTTAGTTAAAAATTTTAGGCATAGATAGTAGAGTTATTACCTTTACTATGAAATTTTTGAACTAAAAGCTTTTGGAAATATTTTAATGATTTCAAGTAGTTTTACCGTCAAGGAGTGTTGAGACTCGTTATTGGAGACGTTCGATAACTAGTTTCCTCATTTGTTGATGCGAAAATGTATCTTTTAAAGTCTTTGACTTGGGACGTCGATGTTCTTAACTATAGACGAGAACTTTCCGTTCCATTGATAAGACTCTGTATTTTTATTACAAATATATTTTTAAAGGGTTTGAATTGACCTACATATATGTCACATTACTTCTTCTAAGTTTCGAGGACGAAACTTTTTAAAAGGAGGGGTGATTGTAACAATCCGAAAAGTACCCAATTTTTCTAGTAAAAATGTTTTACGAATACTTTTCAGCAAAGTTAAGTTTTAAAATGGAATTTATTGTTTCGAGTCGTATTTGGAAATTCCGAGTTTGTATTTGGAATTTCTGCGAGATTTCATGAGAATCCCGTTTTAAGTCGTCTTTGACTTTTCTTGACTTTTTAAGTCGTCATTGACTTTTCTTGACTTTTAAGTCGTCATTAACTTTTCTTGACTTTTAAGTCATATTTGACTTTTCTTGACTTTTAAGTCGACTTTGACTTTCGTTGACTTTTCCGACTCACCTCGTAAATTTAAAGACCGAAATTTTATTTTAAAAAAATAATAAATTTAATTTATTTTTATTAAGATTTATTTGAATTTATGATAATTTAATATAATTATTTTGAATTTATTCGGAATTAAAGAATAACTTTTACGGTTTAATCCCAAACATCATTTAACTATTCCCGAGTCATCTTAAATCCCGAAACAAACCCGAAACCCGACTTTGGCATGAGTCACACGCCCATGTCACCTTTTTCCACTCACTTTAGATATTTTTAATTAATATGATTAAACTAATAATAATATCTAAGATATTTATAACTTTATCGATCCGTCAACGAAAATTACGCAAATCGTTTACAAAACAGACCCGACTATCACCATACCACACGGCTCCTTGCCCTCTAATAGGACTAGATATTTTCCTTTCTTTTGATTACAATAACATAATATCTAGATATTTGGTTTAATTAACTTAATATCTAATTATATCTAATTAATTACCTTAATTAATTATAAAACCCGAGTCAATTCCGTAACAACAATTTCAAAACCCGACTCCATATTTCCTCTATATTTACACGGCTCACTCTCCACTCCAAGTCACTAACTACCTTTTCATTTTACAATAAATCAACATAAGATCAAATTAATACTTTCTTTAATCGTTCTTCATCGTTCTTCGTCGTTCTTCATCGTTCTTCGTCGTTCTTGAGCAAAATCGTCATAAAACCTTCATTTCTTATTCAAATCCGTCCTAACTTATATTTTCTAAGATCTCCTCTTCGCTCTCCATCTTCAAGTACGTTTTATTTCCAATTCCGACAAAATCGTTTTCAACACTTTAAGTATGGAAAATCAAGTTTTAATTCTAATAATATTATTCTTGTCATTTCTTATAGGGGAAGATTTTGAAGACGAGTTTGGTGACTCGTATATATTAGGAGAAGATTAGTAGACGGGTTTTTCTTTACTTCTTATTTTGGTGCTAATTGATTTTGCTAGCTAAGGTAACAATTCCGATTTACTCGACGAATTAATGTCACATATCTTATGTTTTTGTTTATGTTGTTGTTATTCATGATTTTTAATTAGTAACATGATAAGTTGTTATTTTTATTAGGTTGTATGAATTTTTAATATGTTAGTGTTCTTGACATATTTGTATGATTTATTTATAACCATGATTTTTGTATGGATGGTTGTTAAAATGGTTGTTTGTTAATTAAAACATGTTAGAAATAATTTAGAATTGATGTTGGTGTTGGGCCGTGTAGGGTGGCTGTTTTGATGGCTGGAAACCGGTCCAAACCAGGCCGGTTCAGGCCGGTTCAGACCCGTTCCAGCCCGGTCTGGTTGGTCCGTGTTTGGTCCTTGTGGGTTGTGTCGATACTTGATTGTTTTGTTGTTGTTTTGACGGGTTTTAAATATGTTAAAGCATGCGGGAAATATTAAGAAACGGTTTTAAAAATGACGACCCAAAACAGGCCCAAACCAGGCCCGTGGGCCCAGTCCAGGTCCGTGTTAGGTCCGGCCCAAATCAGCCCATGAGTCACCTTTTTAGTCTTGTGACGGTTTTTGAGTTATTGCCATTTTATCGTGTTTTGTAATATTTAGCAAGTGGGAAATGTTAATAAGTAAAATATTTAATTAAAAAGGTTTTTCATAAAATTATTATTTCTCACATGTAGAAATTATAATACGAGATTTTAGTTTCTAATTGGGGGGGGGATACCTTTAAGTCAACAGCTGGTTTTAAGTAAGAGTTAATAATTTCATCATGTTAGAATTTTTAATAAAATAACATTAATTAATATGAATGATTTTTATGTTCAAGTCTATATGCTAAAGACTCTGTTTCTAGCCTGTTTGATCAACGAGTTTTGGTCAACTAAGATCTAGTCAAAGCCCTCGTTTTGACTGATGACCCCCGTCGCGGACTCGGGTCGGGATTGTGTCCTTCAATTAAGTTGATTTAATTATGAATAGCCTTAGTAGATATGAGGTTAGGCGGTAATGTTATTTGGAATATTAGTTATTGGCAATTGTCACAGATAGGAAGTGTTCCCCGTGACTGTTTTGGGATTGTATTGATAATGTCGTGTTGACTCAGTACCCAAAGAATTATGAGTAAGTGGCTTCTTGACCATCTAATTCTAAATGGTATCTAGGGACCATTACACTTGATTATGCCGTACTATCGTTAACGGTCATATGGAGTTTGACCGTCTTGATAGGCTTTTGTGTCTCTACTTGGTGGGTTTATATCCCAGTCGGGGCATGGCTGGCCTAATCCACTTTGGGAATGGAGGCGCCATCTTAAGTACTAAGCCAACTCTTGTCTAGGTGGTCGCCTAGTCGAGATCTTGTGTACTTTTGGTCATGAGACGGGGAATGGAATAGCTGTTGTCGTCTAGTTCTGATCAGTCTAGGACGAGGTGTTTTCCTACCTTGTGGTATAGCCTCGAGTTACAGAAGTCGACTATTGACTGTTCTAAGAACTTATGCTTGTTTCTAGAAGTATTGGTCTTTCATGTTTGTATGATTCTATGAGTTCTAGAAGGTGAGATGCAAGCCGGCTAGGATTGATAGAGTTTGGATTACCGATTGTTAACTGATTCACATGATTACGTGTTGATTAGGGTTTGGAGTGTATCATGGCCATGTTTCTGAGAGGAACCTCTGAGCTAGCATACCAGCTTCCCTACCTCGAGTTATAGTTTATTATCGGTTTCACATGATAGCTTTCACATGCTAGGTTATATGTTAGTTATCTGTTTCATAACATGAAAAGCATATCATATATGTTTAAGTTTTGTATTTTTCCATATACATTGCTTTTATGTTATTCATGTTTCATTAAACTCGACATTTCGTGGCTGGGAGAACTCGGAGTTACTCCCCACTGACTGTGGCTTCCGTGTTTATATTTAATGCGGTCGAACAGGTGGTGAATGCATATTTGGGGTACATTGACGAGCTAGCGAGCGAAGTATTTACCTTGGACCTATATTCGGTTCTTAGGATTGTATATTATTATACACTGTTTTATTTCTGTATTTATACGGGAGATATGTCTCCCGTTTCAGATACTTTTTATGTATAATATTATTTCTTTTTTTGTTATGAACCTTTTTATTTAAGACACCTTCTTATGATGAATATATTTAATAGTAGGTTCCGGTTTTAAAATATACCGATTTTCACTAAAGTGAACCTATTAGAAACGTATTCTCATCTTTTATTTATTTAAATTATTTTTTTCTTTCCGCAAATTTGAGGGTGTCACAGATCCCTGGCTAGGATTACAGCTTTTATGGATTTGTCAGAAGAATAAAGGACTTGGCATGTCAGTCAGGGACTGGAAATTATGCCTCGCTTCATGAAATCAAAATTGTCGGCCAGGGAGAGGAAGCCTGGTAAGGGACGTGGTGCCTCTTCTTCTAGCTGTAAGATTTTCTTTTCTATTTGAGTTTTTGTGATTTCGTCTTTTTGAGTTTTGTGTAAGTTTATTTGAGATGTGATTTTTGTGTGTGTAGTTATAAGTTCATCTTCTAGGATTGTTGGTCTTGGTCTTTCTGAAATAAAGGCCGGCTTGGCTAAGATTACTAAGAGGAAATCTGGGAGCGGGGGTAGTGAAAGCACTGCTCCTCTGACGATTCAAGCTCCACTGAGCATCCTCTTCAGGAGGAGTCCTTTTTTTCTCTTAGTCATGACAACCATGTTCAGAAGAGGAATAGAGAGGAGAATTTTCCTGAACCTTCAGGAAAGGTGAAGAAGGTGACAAACATCAGGGACGTCCGGGTTCAATTGGGTGACGTGCAGGTCTCCAGGGAGGAGATTGACAGCTATTCCTCTATGCCTAAAGACACGATGTTTGCTTTTGCCGATGAAGATGCAGTCGGTTGGACCGTGGCTGCTTTGAAGCATTCGATGGATGTGCTTGCTAATCTGTTCAGCCTTGCTGAGAAGGTAATTTCCCGAAGTATTTCTCTTTTAATTTCCTTTTTGTTTGATGATCTTCTTACCTGATCTAATAGCTCTTATTTGTACAACATGTAACTTCTGCCTTGCAAAGCGCTTGCAAAATCAAGATCTTGCTTTAAAAAAGATGTGATGAGGTGGCTATCATGAGGAACAAACTTGCTTTTGCCCATGGATATTTGAGAACCCTGGAACCTATTCAGAAAAAGATTGCTAGTCTTGAAGCGGAGTTGGCCGCTGTTAGGGCTAAATTGCAAGCGAAGAAGTAGGCGGTCCAGGAAGTGCTTGGCAAAAATGAAGAGCTAACTGGTGAGAAGGAGGCGTTTAGAGCAAAATTAAGGATGTTGCTCATTATTTCTTTGGAAAAGGGAGAGTGGATGCTATGAGAGAGCCAATGGAAGTTAGGCCTTACGGGAACTCTAAGGCTGATATGGCTGAGTTGGATGCTTCTTTTTGTGAATTTAAAGATGATGATGTTGATCAGGTGGATTCGACTCCTTCTGAGCATGCCATGGATGTGGGTGCTGAATCTGTTGGCTCTACTACTGGTTCCAAAGTAGGGAATATTTTTATGAATAGTGGAGTTGTTAAGTTTTGTCCATCCAAGGATGTCTGTGGAAGAACAATTTATTTATATTTATGTTGAATGTTAGATTTGGTATGGATTTTGGCCTATCCAGGGGGGATCTCCCTGGAAGAACAAAATATTTATGATGTTTTGATAAACGGGTGTTTATTGGTTGCGAACTTGCTATTGTCTTTTCGAAAATTCTTTGTGAGGCACATTATTTTTGAGTTTGTTGCCTTGGGATATAAATTGTAATTGGTCTTTCTTATTTGAAATAATAATGCTTGTTTGATTTATATTTTGGCTCTCAGCCTGTCAGGAAAGCTTATTTATGTAGAGGGAATATGTGTCAGGATGGTTTATTGGTGTAGAGGGAAAGAGCCTGTCAGGAGGGCTTATTTGGCCCTCAGCCTGTCTAGAAGGCTTTGAAGCAAGTAGATTAAATCTTTCACCTTCCTACTAGCTTATATTTTGTAATTAGCTCAGTATTTGTAAAATTTGTAACAAAACAGTGAGATCTATTTATCTTTGTTATGTTTGAGATTTGTGAAGCATTAATATGGAATGCTGGCCAGGCTAGTGAAGTGGCCCTCAATCCTGAACATGTTGTTGAAATATACGTAATATGAACATGTAAGTAAAAAGCAAATGTTTTAGGATTCATGAATAAGATTTTTATTGGAATATATATATATATATATCTGTGTGTGTGTGTGTGTGTGTGTGTGTGTGTGTGTGTGTGTGTGTGTGTGTGTGAATTGTTGTCTTAATATGCGTTTAAACAAGTAGCATATATTTTACAGGCATAATTTAGGAAACATGTAATTTAACCTATGCATATTACGCAACTATTTCTTGAGGTAGGATATCTTACCTGACTTGGACTGAGATTCATACATGAAAGAGCCTTATGCGTGTTATGTTCCAAGCTCTTGTTATCATTTCTCCAATCTAGCGTTTGTAGCCTAGAGGCCCCTTCACCAAATACTGAATCTATCAGGTAAGGTCCATCCCAGCATTGGGCTAGTTTGTCGGCTGTCTTATCTTTTGTATTTGGGAAGACTTTGAGTAGTACCAGATCTCCTTCCCTAAATACTCTAATGTCGACATTCTTATTATATGTTCTTGCTACTGTTTGCTGGTAGGAGGTCAGTCTAATCTTGGCCACATCTCCGAGTTCTTCGCTTAGAATTAGGTTGTCCTGCATCAGAGGTGTGTTACCTTCAATGGTATTCAGGCTGCATCAAAGTGTTGGAACCTGCTTTTCGTCTGGGATGACTGCTTCACATCCATATACCAGAGAATATGGGTTATGGAATGTTGAAGTTTTTGGAGTTGTCCTGTCAACCCATAGTACAACTGGCAATTCATCAGCCCATCTTCCTTTTCTTCCTTCAAGCTTTTTCTTCTGGCAATTGATGACAATTTTGTTGCTTGATTCTGCATGACCATTAGCTTTCGGATAACCTTGCGTTGATGTTACCAGGTTGATATTCCATTGGTCACAGAAAGCCCTTATTCTTTGGCCAACGAACTAAATTCCATTATCACATATTATTTGCGCTGAAATCCCGTATATATAAATTATGTTCTTTTTTATGAAAGCAATTACTTCAGGTTCCTTGAATTGCCTGTATGAATCTGCCTCAATCCACTTTGAAATGTAGTCAGTCGTTGCTAACATGTATGCTTTATGTCTAGGTGCTTGAGGTAGTTTTCCCACAATATCCATTCCTCAATTTATAAACAGCCAGGAGGCAGATATTGAATGCAGAAGTTCTGAAGGTTGATGGATATATGGAGCATGAGTTGGATAGGCTTCAGACTTTGAGCTATATGCCAGGAAATTGGCCCTCAATGTTGAGAAAAAATAGCCTATCCTGAGAACCTTATTTTCCAGGCTTCTTCCTCCTTTGTGGTTACCACATTCTCCATCGTGTATTTCCTAGATTACTGTTTGTGATTCATCTGGCTCCAAGCATCTTAGATATGGTCCAGCCTCCGACCTCTTAAACATGGTGTTATTTCTGATAGCATAAGTTGATGCTTTAATTCTTAGTGCCCTTGCTTTTTTTTGTCTTATGGTAATATGCCATTCAGGAAGCAATCATAATAAGGTTTTATACAGGAGTCAATATTCGGGACAACTGGACATACTATACCATGTTTGTTAAGGGCGGGCTTATGTATGTGAACAAGGGGTATTTTTTCAAAGATACTTGGGTTAAACTTTTATCCCAGGCTGGCCAGAGCATCAACCTAAGTATTTAGGTCTCGTGGGATTTGATCAATTTCAAATGAAAGAAATTTATCAGCAATATTTTTTGCAATTGTCAAATATGCAATCATTTTTGAATCCATTGCAACATAAATTCCTTTTATTTGATTTCTAATTTATAGAGACAGTTTTTACCTTCAGGTTTTAAAATCCTACATCCACACATACTTTTGGTCTAGTGTTGACGACTTCATATTCATCTTCGTTATT
Source organism: Heliosperma pusillum (assembly GCA_022085475.1). Taxonomy (NCBI): domain Eukaryota; kingdom Viridiplantae; phylum Streptophyta; class Magnoliopsida; order Caryophyllales; family Caryophyllaceae; genus Heliosperma; species Heliosperma pusillum. Next base: position 4,139 of record JAIUZE010021090.1, on the reverse strand, counting down.
TGTTGCTTTGAATTCGCAGCTGATAGCCTAGGCTATTATATCTCCTTGGGGTGATTTGAGTACTAATCTTAGACCTGTGCCGCTCATATTTGTTGCACCATCGTAGTAAAGGATCCATTCTTGGTTTGAATTTTTTATGTCCATGGTATTTACTTCTTTGACTAGGCCAGGTTCTACGTTAGGACAGAAATCAGCCACAAAGTCAGCCAATGCCTGGGACTTAAGGGCAGTCCTTGATATAAATGTAATATCATATGTGCTAAGCTAAACGATCCATTTGGCCATGCTGCCTGATAGGCCAGGCTTTCTCAGAACTGATTTGATTGGTATGCTAGTTCGGACAATTATGGGGTGACATTCAAAGTAAGGTCTCAATTTGGTACATGACATTATTAAAGCTAGAATATATATTTTGAGTAGACCATACCTTGATTCAGCGTGTAAGAGACTTTTTCTAACATAGTAGACATGGTATAGCTGTCCATCAATTTCCTTTACCAGTACTCCACTTAGGGTTGTATCTGTCACTGACAATTATATTGCAAAGGTTCTCCTTTTTTAGGCTTTGTTAGTAGGGGAGGAGTGGATAGGTAAGTCTTGAGGTCCTGGAATGCTGTTTCGTGCTCAGGAATCCACTGGAAGCTCTTATTTTTCCTGAGCAGGCCATAAAAGCATTTGCATCTTTCTGAGGATCTGGAGATGAACCTGTTCAAGGCTACCACTCTTCCTGTGAGCTTTTGGATATCTTTGACAGTGAGTCTGTCTCCTCTCATGATTGGTTCGACGAACGTAAGTGCTTGCTCCTATGACTTTTGGAGATTTAAGTTCGAGTATGGCTTTGATTTGTTCAAGTCTTGCTTCTACACCTTTTTTTGTCACCATGTAACCTAGGAATTTTCCCATAGAGACACAAAAATGACACTTAGAGAAATTGATTTTCATGTTTTACCTTTCCAGGATGACGATGGCGATTGATAAGTCCCTGACATGATCTTCATTATTTTTTTAGTTAACCACCATATCGTCTATGTAGACTTCCATTGTTTTTCCAATTTGATCCTTGAACATCATGTTGACCAGGCGTTGGTAGGTTGCCCCTGCATTTTTCAGGCCAAAGGGCATTGATGTGTAACAGTATATGGCTCTAGCCGTGATAAATGCAGTCTTCTCCTGGTCTGATGGGTGCATTGTTGAATCCACTGGAGGCATCCATGAATGTTAACATTTCATGTCTAGCCGTTGCATCTCCCATTGCATCAATATGAGGTAAGGTAAAAGGATCTTTTGTGCAGGCTTTGTTTAAGTCTTTGTAGTCAACACAAACTCTCCATTTGCCATTTTTCTTTTGTACTACTACTACTACATTGACTAGCCAATCAGGGTACATTACTTCGCTGATCATGCCCATGTCAATTAGTTTAGCCACTTCTTCGTTGATGATTCCATTCCGTTCAGGAGCAAAATTTCTTCTTTTATGATGTACAGGCTTAAATATTTTGTCAATATTTAACTTATGAGTAATAATACTAGCATCAATTCCTGTCATATCAAAGTGTGACCTTTCAAAAAATTTAGATTTATTTTTAATAAAATTACTTTTTTTTGGTTGGACTGAGTCAGGGGCATCCGAGCTAACTAAGACATACCTAAGGAAGCTTTGGGTATAAAATTACTTGATCGGTCTTCATTATGGACTATGCTACATAAGTGCTCTTGATAGGGTACTCTAATTGATAGGCGAGAGACTTACCTGCTTTGGAAGGCTTTAATGTCTTAGAGTAGCATTCTTGAGCAGATTTTTGCTTACCTTTAATTGTTGTTATTCGCCAACTTACTGGAATCTTTATGCATTGATGATATGTTGAAGAAATTGCTTTGACATTATGTATCCATGGCCTGACTAAGATCGCATTATAAGATGATAGGCAGTCCATGACTCCAAATTTCTCATAGGATGCTATCACCTCCACATAGGTTGGCATTTCGATTTATCCGGGAGTGTTTCTCGTTTCACCACTGAATCCGACCAGGACGCTTGATTGTTTTGAGATTTCATCTTTGTTGATTTTTATGGCTTTCAGGAGGTCCATCATTATTAGGTTTACTGAACTCCCTCAGTCTAAAAGGATCCTGAGTACATTGGCTGTTCCCATTTGCATTGTAATGACCAAGCTGTCATGATGTAACTCCGGGACTCTATGCATATTACTTTCATCGAACGTGATTGCAGGCAGGTCTCTTGGTTAGTATGAGGACTTCATTTTTGTTTCCCTAGCGACTTTCTTTGCTGCTGAGCTGGTCAAGCCACAAATTTCCGATCCTCCATTCATGAACATGACTTCATAGATTGGCGGTGGGGCGGCAGAGCACGTTCATGCCTTTGATTTTGATTTTGCCTGGTATGATTATCTCCTTCCTTGAGTAGGTCCTTCAAGTAGCCTTTCTTAATTAGAAAGACAACTCATTTTCGTAATCCAGAACATTTCTCAAATAAAAGCCCCACATCTATATGGATGTCACACCACCTAGAGGTATCTTTGTTGGGATCAGGTGTTTTTTGACTTCCGGGGCCACTTGACTATGTTTCCCATATTGTCAAGCCTTTTGATGAGTCCTGCAATATCAACAGAAAAGTTATATTCTTGAATAGTTGGGAAGGAAAAAGGATTACCTCGTGGCTCTTGGGCAAATTTGACTACAGACGGCCTGTAATATGGTGCGGGCCTGTAATGATTTCCTCTGTATCTTTCGATTGGAATTTTCATAGTCTCCACCAGTTGATACGTCTTATTTGAAGCTTTTGTCTTCCTCTAGTATGATATGAGCCAGCCAGCGTCTTTGCCTGGACATCTTAAAAGGTATGACATGGATATTTGGTCAGGTCCACATAGAGATCATTGTTAGGAAGAAATCCTTGCATGAACGCTTCCACAACTGTTCCCACATCACACCTAGGGATGGATACTTTCTCTTTGTTGAATCTGGCCAGGAAAACACGCAGTGTTTCTTCAAATTTCTGCTTGATCCGGTACAGGTCCTTGGATCTTCTTTCAAGCTCCTGGCTACTGGCAAACTGCCGGTTAAATTGGTTTATAAAATCAGCGAAAGATTTGATACTTCCATTTGGTAAATTGATATACCATTGCAGGGCAGCACCAGTCAGGGCAGTGCCAAAGCCCTTGCACATGCAGACTTGCCTGAGTTTGCTTAGAATAGATGCAGCCAACATTCTTTGCTTAAAGAAGGTACATCATTTTGTGGATCTGTTGTGCCATCATAGGTTCTCATTGATGGGATTGTGAACTTCCTTGGTAAATTTGTCTTTGCTGTCTCATCCAGAAAGGGTCAGTCAGCATAGGATTCAAGGGTGGCTTCCTCCATGATGGCAGGAATTCAAGAAATTTTTTCTATCTTGTCGTGCAACTTCTGAATCTCCTCGAGTATAGCTAACATAATTGCAGCCCCAGTCTTATCATGAGTTTTCTTATCAGTATGATCATTGTTATCATCTGATAATATAATAACAGTTTTTTCATCATTGGAGGATTCAAAGGTGGAGAAGTCCAGGTTTTTAGTGAAGGATGAAAAGGGGGTCCCCATTTGGATCCTGGATTTAGAACCTGATGCCTTATTTTCTAGTTTTTTCTTCAGGCTGGCTTCAGATTATTTTAGCTTGAGGACCTCGAATTCAGCCAGGGCCAGCTTCTGTTTTAACTGCTTCATTCAATTGTCTCTTCGCAGCCTCCAATTGTTTTTCAACAGAGGGGTTAACCATTTTGGAAAAAATGATTTTGATAGGGATTTATAGGTTTTTATGGGAGAGTTTTTGATTGTTGATGAACAAGATGCCCCACGGTGAGCGCCAAGTTTTTTAGCTGGATAAATTACCTTGGTCAGGCAATTCAAGCCAGGATAGAAATGCGAGGTAACTAGTTAAAACAACAATTCTCATGGGATAGTGATTGACAAACGTAATTAAATGAATAAATAACACAAGTATTTTTACGTGGAAAACCCTGGGAAGTAGGGATAAAACCACGAGCACCAAGTCAAGAGAGGAATTTTACTATATTTTTAGGATGATTGCAATAATTGTATATAGCTAAGTACAACCGAGATTAAAAGCAGAGGAGAGTAGA
>JAIUZE010021089.1:0-11931 GCA_022085475.1 Heliosperma pusillum | reverse complement strand
ATCGAGACAAACACTCTCTAAAAACTTCTCGATCGAGACCCTCAAGTTTTCGATCGAGACAAACACACAGCAGAAAAACAGTTTCGTTTTATGAAATCAAATTAAAACAATTTTGTGGCCTATGCCCTGATACCACTTGTGGGAAAATCGGTATTCCCACAATACAATTATTATAGGATTATAACGAAAAACAATAACTTGATTATGCGAGTCATAAACGAAAACAAGAAAAGAATAGAGATTAGAAATAACCTTTAGTCCTTGCTTAAAGGACTAAGAACAATATCAAAATAATGATATCTCCTAATCGTAGCACCCAAGATTGAATGAGAAATGCCCTTGAATTTGCTAGAAATCTTTTTCCAAAAGTTACTGTTAACTTTTTGTGTTGTGTGAATGATGGAGGCACTTGTGAGAAATGAATTAGGGTTAGAATTTTTCTCCTTCCTTTTTTTTTTCTCACGGCACACTATAGGGTTTTATGAGGAGATTTTTCTCCTCAAAATAACTACCCATTGACCGAAAATTCCAGAATGAATCTACACTTTTTTCCGGTTAAATTTGCTTTAATATATAATGTGTATTATTATTATAAATGTCATTTGTGTTGTCATGTATTAATATGTCCATACAACATTTTGTAGTCGATACATTAATACCGGTTTGACAACATCTAATATGACAATCGTATAATATATACGTTAATTATAATTATCCGTATAATTATAATTTGCTAATTCAATATAACATTTTATATTCAATTACGAATTAACCTTTTAATTCGCATAAGCTTACATTATATATATGCTAATTAAATACAACAGTTTATATTTAATTACGAATTACTTTTAATTCGTCTCAGCTTATATTATTTAATCGTTATTAAATAATCATCTCATCATCACATTGACTAACCTTTTAGTGAAATACACTGACTAACCTTTTCGTCATATAATAGGGCATTAATATGATTATTTTCTCAAATAATCACATCTCTCAAACACATCCTTTAGGTGTGACTTTTAGGGACCAGTTGATCACCGCCATCTGTATGACAATAACGTCAAACTTATCTAGCAAGCCAACCGTTATTGATAAACGTTAATCAACTGATTATTATACAAAGTATACCCTGTGAACCTACAGAGATTTATTTATGTTATTGCACTAACTGTGGAGGACACTAGCTCCAACAGAATACCGATTCGGTTGTAATTTTATTTGCGATCTCGTATCGCCGTTTGTAATAATTTAATTTCATTTTTAGATCAAATGTATAATAGGAATTTTATTTTTATCTTTTTGTAATTAATTATTATGAAGACGGAGATTCCCGAAGTCGGTGTTCCAAAAGACGGTGTCATGAAGAGGCTAGGGGCCAAGGAGTTGGTTTCCGATTTTGTAATCTACTAGTTAATTAGATTAGCTAGGTGGCCATACTAGGATTTATTATTTGCTTGCTTTATTTTTCCGCTCATGCCAAAATTGCCAACATGCATTTTTTTTTTCTCGATTGTCAATTCAAAGTTATTCAAAATTCACCGACTTAGTTCGCTTATAAGGAATTAATAACAAAATTGACAAGACCTCTCACATAACTTAAAAAAATTGAGATTTAGCCTTACCAATTGAAGCACCTATGAACCCTGTGTTCATTAGAGCTACCACGCTCGTGGGTCCCTTTTTACCTCGGGTAAGTAGGGTGATGCGATCACAAGCCAAAATTGGATTGGACTCAACGAGATAAGTGTTATTTTGGGACTAGGAGATGGATTTAGTTGAAATCCATCAACCAAGAGTTCTAAGGGTAGAATTAGTCAAGTATTGACTTACCATTTTTAGATAAAGGTAGCATACGATGACTATTTTTGTCTAAAGATGGGTCTTGGAATCACTTGTATAATTTCGTGAGGGGTCATTATATGAGTGACTTGTTTAAAACTGTTTTACAAGTAAATTATATATAAGCAATGAATGTTTATTTTCCGTTCATATTTATTCGCGCAAATGACAAATATTTATCCTTCCACGAACTTGTAAATCCGTTCAATCGTGGAAAGGGTTTCCATTATTTTATACGGTAGTATATTGATTGCGATCTCCGTTTAAACCACCGTAGCTAAAGACAAAATGAATTTTATCTTTTGATCCTCATATTCACCATTGCAAACTCTTATGAAGAGTAAATGAATAAGTCACACTTAGTCAAAAACATTTTGATTTTTAGTGACGTCTTCTCATAACAATGGTACATCAATCTTTTCGCTCCAACGAAAATATTTTTATTTTTGGTATGTCGTCATAATGCTCCTTATCGAGGATTACCTCAATAGAGGCCAAATCAGTTGGGATGACTAGGTTAAACGATTTATTTGAAATCGTGAATAACCAAATACCGTAGTCATTTTATGAAAGGTTTTTCCTTTTTGAAGGTAAAACCATGAATGAAATAAAGAGTTATCTTCATTATAAATCTAATCTACTTGTCTAGGTAGAGATTCATAAAAGTGAGTGGGAGCTCTAAGAATGATGTATATATTCTTAATTGTTAAGACGAGGTTCAAGAGTAGGTTGGCACAAGTTTGGCACAAGGCAAGGGAAAAAGGCAAGACTATTTTGAATAGTAAAGTCAAAACCCAAACAAGGTGTCAAACCCAACCTTTAATGATTCTATTCTTACAGTGTAGGACACAAGAAAAGAATTTGCCCCAAGTTTTCTGAAGAGTTAGAAATTGGGTGTACTATTTTCACCCATAATATCTATATGATCGACATTTATTTTGCTAAATGCAACTTTTGGGTATTAGATACCCATTATGGTTTTCATCAATGTATTCAATGCATATAATAATGATTCGTGCGACGACTAACCTTGATTAAATGTCGACCTACAAGAGAAATATAACTATTGTAGTTTTATTTCTATAGAGACATATAAAAGTTATAATGTGATCAATCTAGTTTTGGATTTAGAGGTATACTTCAATAAACGTTATTATGTACATGACCTCTAAATAAAGAATGTACATGACCTCTAAATAAAGAATATAGTATCCACTTTAGTGTACGACACAAGTGTTTCACTTTTAAGAATGGAACAAGCGTTGTATCTTTTTATGCCTTTACTTGCTCCATGGTTATAACCATACCAATCAAAGGTAATTATATTCTTGACCTAAACTAGAAATTACTTGTCATATAGATTGAAAAAGGCTCAAAATTGGTGACCCTAGTCTAATCTTAGTTCTGGATTGTGTAGCACATTAAGATGCTAGTATTAACAACTATCCCTAAACCATCTGATTTTGAATCTTATGGTGTGTGCGTATCTTGTATTCAAGGCAAGATGATTCGTGCCCTTTTGTTGAAAAGGAAATCGAACTAGTAAGTTATTGGCCCCATTACATAAGAATACGTGTGGTCCAATAACAAACACAACCAGAGATGGTTATGACTATTTCACTTTATTTACCAACGATTTAAGTAGATATTATATTTGATTCTACTTAATGAGGTGCTATGAGAAATCTTTGAAAAGTTCAAAGAGCTTCAATGTGAAGTAGTTAACCACTAAGAGCATTAGATCAAGGACTTACGACTAAATCGTAACTATAAATATCTAAGTATTGACTTTTATTTTCACCAAAAGTATTGTGAAATGGTTTCACAAGTTAACTTCTCTAACACACATTATTAGATAAGGTGTTGTTGAATAGAGAAACAGAACCTTATACGATATGGTTTTGTCTTTGTCAAGTCAAAATGAGCCATTTGACTAACCTTGGGGTCTTAATATTTTTGTCTGCTATTTCTTTTCCCACCATATTAAAACACATTTAAAACAGTCTAATTTCATTCCATATACGATAGGGGTGGGTAGCGTACCTAATTTGTAAGTTATCCGAATGAAACAAGTGCTCAATAATCCTACATTGACCACGAGAACAAAGCGTTTGTGACTCGTGATGCTGTCTTTCAATAAAAATACGATTATTTCTTGATAAGACAGAGTGGGAGAAAATGTTTCAAGAGCCACAAACTGAGCATATGGTCCGGAAAAAGTTTCCTCATTGCTTGTTCAGTAGTAGTTTCTTCGGAACCTAAGAGGTCAGGTGGAATTTTATCACTCCTTAATAGTGATGAATTCTAATCCGCGACTTATAAAAGACTGTTTCTAATCCCAACTTCTTGCTATGGCTTAGAGTCATGCGATTTGTAATGGACTCCATGCATGATGGTCAGGTATATGACCTGGTAAATTTTACTTGAAGAAGTACGACCTCTTCAATGTAAATTGATTTTATAGATTGAATTTTGCATGGATGAACATTAAAATGTTTTCAAAGATAAATTGGTAGGCAAAGAGTTTTGCACCAACCTTAATTCTTTGATCCATTCGAATATACTTAGCGATTACAACATATCATAATAGTATGATGTCAATTGGACCTCAAGAATCACCTTCTTGAATACGATTCTAGAAGAGGTAGTATATTTTATATTCACCTGTTGGTTCGTAGATCCTAACTATCCTAAGTAATTTGCAAGCTTAAGAGGAAGTCTTAAGTAAGCACTAAAGAATTGGAATTAGTGTGTCAATCATGTTGTAAAATATTTCTCGATATCTCGAGGAATTATGTTTATACATGAAGTTAAGTGGGAGTAATGTGGTGTGCTTCAGTCTTATATGTGGAGACATATTAATCATTTTAGATGATGAAATATTTTGGAGAAGTAGAATACATCTTTTAGATATCTGAATTTATGAAGATAAATCTAAAAGGATATTATCATTAAGTCTAAATTCTTATATTGATAAGATCTTTGACTAGTTCAAGGAAGTTGAACACATGATAATTGATTCCTTTTACTTCCGCTGCGGGATCAATTATATACGCTGTGATATATACTCAATCCGACATTTCGCATGCTTTGAGCATGATGAATCATTTGAAATCAAATCCAAGTGAAAGTCACTTGATAGCCATAATGAACATCCTTAGTACTTGCGAAGGACTAAAAGATATGTTCCATGTGTTTGGAGTTTAAAATGAGTTGCGTGTAAGGGTTACACAGACGTCAGTTTCCAAACTGATCAAAGTGATTTGAAATCACGAGTTGGCTGTGTTTTATAGAAGATTTATCTGTTGGAATTGTTCCAAGCAGAAAAGACAATTGGAAAGGTTCCAAGTAGGAATGACATTTTCAAATATAAATGTCATGTATCCGCTGGAATTGTTCCAGGCAGTTTATCATTGTAGATTTCACAACGGATATAGAGTACATTGCATCATATGATGATGCATATGAAAGTAGCTTGGATTCGACAGTATTGGAGGGACTAGAATTAGTTCCTATAGTTGTATATCCTATCCCATGATACTGGTAAAACAGTGGGAGCTACCTTTAGGCCAAGAGTCCTAAGTCTAGATTCAAACCTAGACACGTACTCAGAAAGTTTTATGTAATATGAGATTACGTAGACAAAGAGAAATAGCAATCAGAACGATGGGAAAGATGCAAGTATTGCTAATCCATTAGCCATGCTTTTTGTAGGCTGAACATGATAGTCATGTCATTTCAATGGGGATTGAAATATGTACCTGAATTGCTAAAGATTATAAGATATGAAATTATTGATAGCGTATCAATTTTTCCAAATATTTGATAATCGCATTCATTGTTAGAGTTTCATTAAAAACTCCTTTATTTAGTTTGACTAAATTTTAATACTTTGTTTATCCGAATTGGTTGAAAGAAAGGTTGAACCCAATTCAAGTGAACAGGACGAACTTAGTATTTTGTCCCTAGTCACTCATTTGAGGTGACGTCTCGAAATGACTAGATTGTAAGTCGATCGATGGTTGGTTCAGCACCATGGGGTCATGGAGATGACTGGTCGTTTACATAGAAGACTGTGGAGACACTCTGTCGGGCAGTGACCATAATAGAGTCCCTTATCAAAATTGTTGAAGCCTGGTCGTGGCGGGGATTTCTATTTTATTCCTATGAGTCGATTCTTTAGACTGGCGACCATTTACCTGAGTTAGTGTAGTTTCCGATTGACTTTGGTTTTTGTCCTAGGTCGTGCCGTGAAAGGAGGCCGATGGACATCTTCTGGGTCATGGTGATCTGCATCATACAGTGTAAGATGGGTCAACAGGAATTGTCCACCCACGTTGGGTATTAACATCTTCGGGGCCACTCGAGGAGTAGTAACTGGAAATGCGTGGCCACGCTCGGAAGAGATCTCTGGTAGATTTTCCGGTCAGACAGTTACTCTCCCAGATCGAGAAAACCACTCTATTTATAATTTCAATTGCAAGTGCGACCTGTAAGACACCTTGCAATGAGTGGGAGGATGTGACGCAAAAGAGACAAGAGAATCGGTAGCACACAACTTGTCGAGACAAGTGGGAGAAATTGTAGGAGGAGGAGTCCTCCGCAATAGTGTTGCTACATGCACAACTTGTATCGGACAAGAGGGAGATTGTTGGAGTAAGTGTCCTCCACAATAGTGCATTTATATAATAAATCTCATTTCGAATATACGTGGCATGATTAGTATATTTTGATACTCCACGTCAGTTGATTAACGTAAACCGGTAACGCTTGGCTGACTAGAGTTTGACGTTATTGTCGTATGACGGTGGTAATCAACTGATCCCTTTAGGTCACACCTATAGGATGAGATCCAAATAGAATACTAATTATTTGTATACGATACAGTTTAATTAGGGCATTACATATATTTGATATGTACGTTTAGTTACGAGAGTTGTTTATTGGAAATTGAGTTAGGAACTCATTCCACTTAAGTTTATTAGTCAATTATACGATAACTGACTGAATAAATTTTACGTCTTATTTTAATACGATTGAATAAGATTTAATTTAGTGATTAATAGTTAATTCATTAAATTAGTTGAGGTGATGCATATATTTTGAGGTAGAGGTAATTAGTTAATTATATTTACAAGGAGTTGTAAAATAAATTAACTGGGCATTGTGGGACCCATTATATATTGATATAATGGTAAAATATTACTTAAAAGTTAAGTATATATTATTTATTAATTTGAGTCATATAATTGTTATATGATCAAATTGACACTTAATTATACAAGATAATTAAACATATGATTATAAGTATTTGTGGGACAAATATCAAAAATCAAAATGGACTACATTTCACCATGTGGACCGAAATTGTAGTGGAAAAAACACAATGATGATTGTTCATTTCTTGTATCATACTACAACATATTGATTATGACAAGTTATGACATGAACATGATTATAATCAATCCTACACACTACCTATTTGCATGGGAATAAAAAATGAGCAAAATAAGAGCCACAAGGGCTAGCACCATCTGGCCAAGAGGCCTTATAAGGACATGTGATGTTCTTATTTCATACACAACTTCATTTTTGCTTATTTTCACTTCTCTTTCAAAACTCAACTTCTCTCTAAAATCTCTTATACTCTAATATTCTCTACATATTACTAGTGTAGTAATACAATAATATTAGTAGTATTTTGTCTTACTTATTATCTAGTTAATAATAAGGTAAGATTATTTGGGTTTAATCTTGGGTGCAACAAGAAGAAGACCTTCTACTTTGGAGGTTATTTTATGGAGGATCATCCACTAAATACATGATCAAGAACAATAAGAAGGAGTTCTTATTGTGCCCCATATTGACCGAAAATTTCCATTGTAAGGAAATTTCATCTTATCTTTATATTTATGCTTTTATATTTGCATGCATGATAACTAGATCCTAAATCATTAAGTTAAAGTAATTTAATGACTAATTAGAGGAGTCTAATTCGAGGTCTACGACTTTCACTAGGTACCTCACCCATCTTCTCAGCCGTCTCCTCATGTATTGGCAAGGTAGTAGTGTCTGCCTCTTGACCAATCTGTTGCACTACCTCACCCTTTTTAATGACATCCTCCATCATATTCAATTCTTCTTTAGAAGGCTTGCCTCCAGAATTCATCTTCAGTATCACAGAGGCCAATAACTGAACCTGCACGCCCAAAATGAAGAATCAGCATTTTGTTAAAACAATAACATGTGAATTTTAAATGACAATAACAAATGGTACCATGTCAGCCTTCCCCTTATTTTTCTTCTTCTTTTTCAGGCTAGATGTCCCATAATATTTCGTGACTCCGACATGTAATGGGACGCCCCTTAATCGACCTGGATGCTCGGGTCGGCCGATCGCTCTAGCAAGAACGTCGTCACGACCACTCGGAGTGAATTTCCCTTCCGCAACCTCCTTCAGAACATTCTCCTATAATATATTAAATAAACTTAATTTTATTTTTGTTACTAAAATAAATAGATAGTCAGACATACAAGAATTGAACAATAAAGTTATTAAAAACCGTCTTAATAAAATAATACTTACTATGTTGGCCAAGACTTCCTGATCATATTCGTTACATGTTCGGGATTCTTTAGGCGTGTGCCCTTCTTTATAAGTTACGTGCCGATTCAAGTCGGTCACTCCCTTTGACACCTACACATTAACTCAAAAATAATATATGTATACATGTATATCAAGTCCAAGTATGATTAAAAAAATCTAATATATAGATGCTACTTACGAGATTTTCTTCTATCAATCTGTAACCGCCTCGAGAACCATAATATACCCCCCGCTTCTGTGAGATGTTAGCACGATTTCTGGCGCTAACGGTCTTCAAATCATATAAAATCGCAAGTAGATGAGACAATTAGAAAATTATAGATACAAGTAGAGTTTTAGAAAAATGTAACCTGAAACTTTTAGAAAAATGTAACCTTAAGTAGAGTTTTAGAAAAATGTAAACATATGACATGGATACTTAACCTGAAACTTTTCAGTAGCTCGTTTCGCCTTATAATTATCCCATTGTTGGTGAGTGATGTTGGGGTACTTTCTCGGTGGGCTCTTATGCATCTCCCCCGTCTCCTTGTCGACATACAAGTGTAATTTGGCAAAGTCACACCTCCACTGCCTTAAGACTGCCGCTGCCTTACGTAATAGATACTTATCATGGCAGTCGGGACTATCGAAAGCTTCCTGCATCATCATCATATATACTAATAAGCGGATGTCTAATATCATCAATTTATACGAACCTTTATACGGCTTCCTGCCTTATGTAATAGTAACTTCTGCAAAATAAAATGGTGTTTAGCTAAAGAAATTATCATACCTTTATACGGGTCAAGAGTAACTTCTGCAATACAAGATTTATATTCCTGAAATCATCTAAATCAATAGGCGCAAACTGTTTGGTTGTAACTCCAATCCAAGTGGATAAATGGCCAGCATTTGGACCAGTAGGAACACCTTTCACACTCCATTTTATTTCCATCGGCTTTTTTGCCGCTATAGCTGCAAGGGCTGCAGGGCACTTCGAAGCACCCCTCTCACCAGGCTTATCCCCCTTATCATTGTTTTCTACTCTTTTCCGTTTTTCACCCATGATAATCCTAAAACCCTAAGACCTTCAAAAGAAATGAAATAGTAACGGAACAGAGTCATGCATACAGCGATTCTAAAACCCTAAGACCTTAAAATGAATGAAATAGTAACTGAACAAATAAAGAGTCATGCAGAGATTCTAAAACTCTAAAAACTTAGAAAGGAATGAAACTAGATGATAAAGAGAACGATAAATAGAAAATGAAAACAAAAAGATGAACTTCAATCTTAAAACCCTAAAGACGAAACACAAAAATTACCTGATAATGAAAATGAGAACAAGATGATGATAAAGAGAACGACCAGGATGATGATCAAGAGAACGAGGAGGATGATGATGATAATAAACAAAAAGATTTGTGTTGTAAACGTGGATGATTGTAAACGAGGAGGATGATGATGATAATGTACGTGATTATAAATTATTTGTGTGTTTAATTTACTCTATAGGATTGTAAATTATTTTTTATTAAGAGAAACTATTGACAACGGTTATACTTAAAACCACCGTTGTTATAGAGTAATGACAACGGTTAAAGAACACCCGTTGTAGAAAGTAATAACACTATGACAATGGTTTCTTTAATATGACCCGTTGTTGAAAATAATAACAACGGTGGTATTATAAAGAACCGTTTTTATAGATTATGTGTTTTTTTTTTAATTTTTCAGATACGCGCGCGCGGTATTAAAATTTGAGGCACGAAAATAAATTCATTAATTACGTTTAGTTTATTTAACTTTGCTCTAAATTTAATTTAATTTATTTTACTTTGCTCTAAATTTGTATATTATAGGCGTAAGTTACGTTTAATTATTAGCTCGGATCGGGTTTGGCCTGGGAATCAATTCCGATCGGGTTAGATTCGGCGGGTTTGTAATTAATAACTTTATTGATCGGGTTATTATTATTAGTTTGGGTCGGGGAGGGTCCTTTCGGCTTTCGTGTCTGTTTCGGGAATGTTTATAATTGGGCGGGTCGTCGATAATTTCCGGGTCAAGCGGACGTAGTTTATATATATCGAGTCTAGTGATTCTCGAATCGGGTCATTTTGTTTTTAATTAAGGTACTGGTTATTATAATCATGCATCACTAGCTAACCTGAAACTGATCGGGTGGCCAGTTACGGATCGGACAATCCACTATCTAGAGCTAGTAGCTACTTCGGGTCGATCGCTTTTGGGTCGGGCGCACGTCTTATTAACCTCGTACTACTTTGCAATAATATTGATGATAATATTGATGATAATATTGATGATATATAATAAAGATGACTTCCGGATCATGCATTAACCTCGTACTACTTTGCAATAATAACAGATTCATCAATGCACATGCAAGTATTATATATACACGTCAATGTTTCCCAAATTAAATAATGGGGTCGATCGACTTCGTTCAAGTACGCTAAAAGGGACGGATATATATATTGATGCATATATATGCTCAAATTAATTAAAAAGGACGGTTTATTGCTTTTTTACCACCTATATATAATATATTATTGGGTTCAAATTAAAAGTTTACAACTTACCACCAATTTAGTCCGATCTTTATAATCAAATTACTAATAACCACATAAAATTGAAGAAACCGGCCCCTTACTGTAATCCACAGCTATTTTCCATTAATTAATTATCTTTACGGTTTTTGTTATTTATCGTCTCGCTTAATTACGTTTTATCAACAAATGGTTATATTCATATATTGACGGCCATCAAAACTACCCCACATACATTTATCACTAATTATTACTTATCACCAAACCCCACATTATTTATCACTTATTATACTTATTACGTATACATACGTTTTATCAACAAATAAATGGTTACTAGGCCATATTCCGATCTGGTTAGATTTGTAACACCCGGAAATGTACCTTATTTTTCTAGTGAAAATATTTTACGGATACTTTTCAGCAAATTTAAGTTTTAATATAGAATTTTATGTTCCGAGTCGAATTTTGAATTTCCGAGTTCGTATTTGGGATTTCAGCGAGATTCCATGAGAATCCCGTCTTAAGGCGAGTTTGACTTTTCTTGACTTTTGAGCCGCCTTTGACTTTCATTGACTTTCTCCTACATATACTCCCTCAAACCCTAACCTAATTCATTCTCACAATTCAACTCTTTCTTCTTTACTAGAAAACCCCATCACAAACCTAGCTTCCATTTCTTCCAAGCTTAGATTCGTCATAACTCGTTCATTTCTTGCTCAAATTCACGTAAGTTCGTCTTATTCTTCCCCTCTTATCTCCCTCTATCCGTATTGGTAATAAAATTACCGTCTTTCTCGCTTTTTAAATTATCCGTCTTTCTCAAGGTGAATGATATTCATCTTTTATTATCTAATTGTATGTAGGTGGAGACTAGGAAGGTTTAGAAACCGTTTAAAGACGGAAAAAGGTACCGTTGAAGGGTTACTCGATATCATT